>JARVZY010010590.1:0-63269 GCA_030686995.1 Artemisia argyi | reverse complement strand
GGATAATACACGCGTCATTTATATTTTCTTTTTTTAATTTCCACCGTGGCATCTTTTGACAGCGTGAATATTGACCCGTTGTGCAGTCAACATAAATCACAAATTTCCCCCAATTTCATTTCTATCAAACCCTAATTTATATCAATTTCCTCTCACTTATCAAATCCACACATCAAACGCTTGATGAACAACAAAGATAATGGCAAAAGGTATTAGATCTTTGTTTATATAACCCTAATTATGTATACGCTGACAAACCCTAATTCTCTTTGAAACCCTAATTTTGTAGGTCCAAAATTGAAGAAAGCAAAGAATGGTGTTTTCACAAAATAATTGAGGTACGATGGTCTTTTTGTTTCAACCCCTTTGGGATACGTAGATGGTGAATTGAGATTAATATCAGACGTTAATTTTGATGGCATGTCATTACATGATTTGGCTGAAATTGTGAAAAGGTTAATTCCAACTACTCATTCCTTTAAAAGCTTGTATTATAGCGAAAATGATACCACATTGGCCCTAGGTATAAGAGAGCTTAGGTCAGATGA
Source organism: Artemisia argyi (assembly GCA_030686995.1). Lineage (NCBI taxonomy): Eukaryota > Viridiplantae > Streptophyta > Magnoliopsida > Asterales > Asteraceae > Artemisia > Artemisia argyi. The sequence continues at coordinate 62,721 of JARVZY010010590.1, read as the reverse complement.
AGATGTTGTTGCTATGTTGAATGCTGGTTATGAAAATGGTAATTTGATTGATTTGTATGCGGAACACTATGATTATGATCTCATGGAATACATTAAACAATCAGAAGCTGATGAGCAAATTATAGAGGATAGTGATGACTATTATTCTAGTGATGAATGTGATGATATAGACAATGTTGACTTTCATGCTGAAGGAGATGAAAATGTAGTCATTAAGGATTTTAGTACACCAGATACCTTCCTAAATTGGCTATGCAGTGCTCGGGGTTACATTTAAGAAACCACAAGTCCCTGATAATGGTAATGTACCACAAGAAGATCCAGATGGTGATAGTATTAACCCTGTCTATAAGGTAAAAAATGTGTAGTATATCCTGCTTTTGACCCTGAATTACCATGGGATAAGATGGAACCAGTTTTAGGGATGAGATATGAGAGTGCATTTTAGTTGAAATTAGCCTTGACCAACTATGGTGTTGCCCATGGTTATCAGCTATGGTTTATGAAGAATGATTAGAGAGAGATTCTTGTATTTTGTGGAAAGAATGTTGCAGAAGGGAAGTATGCAGGGAAAAAGGGTAAAAAAGACAGGGTAATGCCAAATAAGAACAGGGCTAGTGAGGCAAAGAAGATGGGTAGAAATGGTGGAAGAGGGGGTGGGAATGGTGGAAGAGGGGGTGGAAATGGTGGACCAAATGATGGATTCCATACAGCTGAAGAGGTATCACATTTCAATTTGAGACGTTAAAACTTGTGTGTGTTTTATTCAAATGTTATCATTCTAATTATTGACATAAACAGGAATATCAATATCAATTGGATATGGAAGCTTTTATGGAGGTAATGGATCAACAGGAAAACTTAAATCAAGAATATGTTAAAAGGCACAATGAACAAGAGGAGTGGGAGGCTCAGTTGGAAAACATGAATGCAGATGTTGAACATAATCCAGCAGCTGAGTTACCTACACAACAATTTGTGGTAGGTAACCAAACTCTTGATGAATCTGCAGTAGCTGACTTACCTACACAACAATCTGTTGTAGGCAACCAAACTCTTGATGAATCTGCAGATGATGGAAAAGGCAAGCAGATAGCTGATGTACCTGTAGAAGAAAAAGCTTCAGCAGTGATTCCACCAAAAAGAAGAAACAATCAAAAGTGGATAGAAATGTACTACACAGCAGATGGTCAAAGAATTTATCACAAGAATCGTGGAAGATTAGAAAGGATCAAGAATATCCAGATGAGCAGGGCCTATAACTTTGATCAATTTGGCACAGGATCAGTTCCTGAAAATGCTTTTGATGTTTCTGATTCAGATTAGCTCTAGTAGTAAAAATTACTTATTTAAGAATGTGTTAATTATTTGCAAGTGGTTTACCTTCTCATGCTTATTATTTTGGAGTATGTATGTGGACAAAGGCATGTGGACACACATTTTGTGGCTTCTTGTGTAGACTGTATTGGTTGACCACTTTGATTAATGCAAATGAAGTATTTTATTGATATTGTAGCACCTTTTTGTTGTGCAGTCCATGTTTTGTGCAGTCAATGTATGTGTTTTGTGTTGTCTATGTGCACAAATAAAAAAGACATCTTTTGTGCAGAGAAACAAACCATAACATGTTCAGTCCATGTTTTGTGTAGACCATGTTTTGTGCAGTCAAGTGTTTGTGTTTTGTGTTGTCCATGTGCACACTTAAAAAAGACATCTTTGTGCAGAGAAACAAACCAAACCAAAACAAACCATAACATGATATCCATTAATACATTAAACCTTAAAGCTTGATTCCATTAATACATTAAACCTTCATACAAAATACATCACAGTCCAAGCTACATTAAACCTTCTAAAACTACTTCATTACAGAAACAAACCAAGCCAAGAAAACAAAGACAATGACAGCTGTCTTCCAGAAAGATGCTTTTTTTTCACCTTTCTTCAAATCAGCCTTCAGATGGTGGATTTCATCTTGGAGAAGCACAAGTTTTTCTTGGTTGCTTATTGCATTTTTTAGCTCTTGTCTTTAAGATGTATTAAGCAGCCTATACATCTCAAACATATGACCCTTGTACCAATCATTATCCAACTCTGGATCAAGCCAATCATAATACTTGCATTTCTTCGTTCCTGTTTTGTACCTGTTAGGACAAACAAGAAAGCGTCTGCAAGGGTTATCTTCGGTCCAAGAAGTGAGTTTCATAAGTGGAAGATGGCATTTACACTCAGTTTCAACTAGTGCAAATGGGTTGGAATAGTTGGAAGAAGATGAAGACATGATGAGGAAGTGATTTGCAGGTTTTTTGTTTTAGGTGATGAAGAAGAAGACAATGGGGGCTAGGGTTTGTTTTTAACCTATTAATAATACGTGGGTTGGGTTATTAAAAAAGGGATATAAAACTTGGGTAAAAAACGGGTCAATATCCACGCTGTCAAAAGATGCCACGGTGGAAATTAAAAAAAGAAAATAGGAATGACGCGTGTATTATCCAAAAAGATTTGGTTCAAAACGGCTAAAATTTTGAAAGTTCATTGGTAAAATCCACAATAAAAAAGTAAATTGGTCAAGTTGGGACATTTTTTAAAGTAAGATGGTATTTTATGGCTTTTACCCATAATAGAAGTCTTAGAAACTTCAGATTACACACATGTTTATAATGGAAAGTTTTAGTCGGATACTAATATTAGTAACCTACATATTCTTTAAAATAAAATTTATTTATACAATTAATAATATAAATGATTGCAACCTGAAATATTTAAGATACAATTAAGTAAATAACATTATTAACTTTCGATTATACAATTTTAAATTCACATTAAATTACATGTTATTTGTTTTAGTATGAAAAGGATTATGAAGAGATGATAGATTAGACAGTGATTGTGCACATTGTTAACCTGATGAAAGAAGAGATGTTTACTTGAGATAGTGAGGTCAACAATAATGTTTTTGCAATACTAATAATTGAAATTGTTTTTGTCTTCACATTATCACTAACTATGACGTATCATCATTATTACCGTCATATCGTGTACCAAAACACCACCTTTGTTGCTTTCTCCAAATTTGGTTTCGATGCATTGCGCACATACTACTATAATATACAAAGATGATGTGATGCTTCAATTTTACGCTATTGTGGGTTATTTGGTTTTACGAGTACCTATTGCCGCAACGCACGACTACTCGACAAATGTCACAAAATTTGCCATTTTAAATGGTTATATCAAATATTGCAATTTACACAAGAATAAAATACTTTTGAAACTGAAAATGGTTAAATATAACTAAAAGGAGTATGAGTGTAAACACTTGTCAAACTTCGTTACTCTATTGTGATATTTTCTAGGGGTGGCAATCGAGTCGTGTTCGTATTAACCTATTCGGGTTCGCGTGTTGACGGGTTAGTATAACCTCTACCCAAACACGACCAATTTATTAATTGTGTCAAGAAACTCAACCTTAACTCACACCTGTATAACACATGTAACCCATTTTGACCCGTTTAACATGTTTAATTAAATAGGTCAAATAGTGAATAAGATTGGTGGTTTATTGATATAACTATTTTAAATGCAAAAATGATATAAAGATTTAAAATATGATAAAATTAATAGACAAATAACTATATGACAATTTTCTTAATTATAAGCGTCAATTTCTATGATATATGAGGTATAATCGTAATTCAATCGTAGTAAGTGCATATCACAATACATTTAATCCGCATCCAACATAAAAGGCATGTTATATATATTTTATTTTTAGAGTCATATTTACTTAAACGGGTTCACGGGTTGACCTGTTCAATATTTACTCAACTCAAACACGACCCATTTACCAAATGGATTAGACGGGTTGAACTGTTTTTGACCTAAACATGTTTATCCTCAACCCAAACTTGTTTAACTTCGTATCGGGTTCGTGTCATTTATCGTGTCGTGTCGAGAATTGACACCCTAATTTTTCCACAAGATCTAACATGTGGGATAAAGAAAATCCGCTAAAAGATAATTGATCTGGACTATTTTACCTTTTAGAGGGCTGGGAGTGTTAACTTGGCAACGCTTTTTATGCCTATGTGGCTGGCGTTGCCACCGCATTATTATACCGACCTTGGTGGCGTTACAGTTTGCGTTGGTATGTCAACGTGAGTTGAAACATGCAACACGACAAAACCTGTGTGCAACGGATCTAATAACAATAAAAAAAAAAAAAAAAAAAAAAAAAAAAAAAAAAATCTCTTCACCCGTCACTGCTTTTAAATCTAACGGATAGTTTTAGATTTCCGAGAAAAAAAAAAAAAAAGACTACTGTTGTTAAATGGTTATATTTAAAAAAAATAAAATAAAAAAACAACATTTTTTTAAACCCTTATGTATACCCACTTTACTTATACTTCTATTCTCACCAAAAAAAATGTCAGGACATGACGAGAGTTTTTTGAACTTAATGAGTTTTGAAAATCCGTTCTCTAACACGAACGTTGGATATTCTTCAAACCCTAACCCACTAAATTTGACACGATTAGCACTGGGGGATGTGTGTCAAGCAATTTGGAAGCTATGTCATCCGAGATTTGACTTAGACTGGAAGTGGCCCAAGCGGTTAAAGTGAAAGACCAGATGATAAGGAAAAATTTGTTACGCTTTTAAGGGGTCATTTAAACCCTAAGTCGTGATAATGTGATCAATTATTACCTTAAATCATTTCTTTTGTCAATTTAGGTACTTTTGAGGAGAATTCTAGAAAAGGAAGTATTTTGGATGTTTTTGAAGCAAAAAGTGAAGAAAATGACAAAGTCAAGAATCCATGCTGAAAATTGTATCTGACGGCGTCAAGCAATTCTAAGGGACGGCGTCAGCTTATGTGACAAGAGGTGGATATTACATTTACACTTGACGCGCCAGAAGACAAATTGGAGTTTTACACGTGACGACGTCACGTTTTACATGAAGTAGGCCGTCACGTATCATGCCCAAGCGTGACGACCCAGAAGACCTAAAGAGGGATGGCGTCAAGAAGTTGGATTGGACGACAAGAAATCCTAGCTGCGGCGAGATGACGGCGTTAGCCACTAAAATGGGACGCCGTCACCTATGTAAATATATAGTTTTCAATTTTTCATTCATTAGGAAAAATCTTTTGGTAGGGAACTTTAGGGTACAAACACTAGTCAACTTTTGCAGCTATTTTAGGGTTTCAAACCCTCATTTCTTCCATGTTCAATTGAAGATAAGTTATCCTTTAATCATTCAATATGTCTATGTGTTGTTTGATTATATTGAATGCTTTTCTTTCTTTTAAATTGCTAGCTTAGGTTTGTTTGTGTTTGCTTAGATCTAATGAAACCTAGTTATTGATTATTGGTTGTTGGTTTGTCATTAATTGTTGTAGGTGATTGATTTTAGCGTTAGGCTTAAGAACTGGCTAATCTCCTATACGGTAACTTGCTTGAACGTCTTAAGAAACGTAATCGGATGTATACTACGGTTTTATTGGTTGTATTTAATGCATAAGTAACTATTAATGAGGCCATGATAGGATACTAAACGTTTCGTCATAGGAAGAGATAGAAGCTTATAGAGTTGGGGAAGATCGTAAACGACCCCACGAATGGTATTAAGGAATGCAACCCTTCACCTGTGCAATTGTGACAAACCAATTAATAAATAAAAGATAATTAGGGAGTAGTGAAATCTAAGTAAACACGCTTTTCTCATTATTAGAAGTTCTCATATTTTATTTTCTATTTATTTTATTTTATTCATTTAAGTAGTTATTTGGGTTAGTTGAATAGCAACTAATTCTGCCCACTCCTCCAATACCCGAGATATTTTACTTGCTTTCCATAAAACCTAAAAATACAAAAATAATCATCCCTCACCCCTAGACCTAGTTAGATTAATTTCAATCCTAGCGAACACTACTCCCTGTGAAACGATCAATCCCCCGGTACTTTCCAACTCACTATACTACATCGGTCAGGTACACTGCCTGATGGGGATTGCAAGTTTCTCAAGATCCCTTGAGAAGTAAAACTTTTGTGTAGACCACAATCCACGCATCACCAGACGATAATGCGTTTGAAAGAATTTAAATTTCTTGGTATTAGTACGAAGGAGATGGATTCGGCCATTGCGTATTGGATCAATTTGGAGAAGCAAAAAATCGCCGAAAAATATAATTTGCAACCACCCCAACCAAATAGTTTTATTTTATTTACTTATTGTACTTTTTTATGTCGTAACTTTTATATGTACTCATAGTAGTTTTTTTTCATTTCTTACTTTTTTTTATTTGTAACGTTTTTATTTCGTATTGTAATGTTTAATTTTATTAATGAAGTATTAGATTGTTTAATGAATGAAATTGTTGATGGTAGAATTTGTAAATTGTAATTTTTAAAAAAGGTGGGTCGCAAAATGTGGTGTTATTTGGTGTTATGATAAAAGGGTGATTTTTTGATGTTATGTTATTTGATGTTGAAATGATGTGGCGTTGACGTGACGGGGTTTTTGGTGTTATTTCGTGTTATGACTCTTAGTGCTCTTATAAACATTTTGTTAAACGGTAGTTATAATATATTGAAGTGTTGGGAAAGAAATTACTCAAAATGGGAACACATATATTGCAAGGCAACCCAATTGCAGACAGACTGGCTTCTCTTACTCTCACAGGTCAGATTGCATCGTTGAAGCTGCTTCTTTTCTCTTGCAAACAAGCCTACAACAAGGACAAGAGTGAAACCGCTTCCAAAGACTCAGCGATTGGGTAGGGCGTAATGACTACTCAGATGAAAGTTTCGGAGGAAGCATGGTGTTAAACAAGGTAGGTGAAGCATACCTTCGATCCAGTGCTATGTTCGCAAGAGAAGGTGTGATCGTAGGAGCTCAACCTGTTACCGGTGGTTTGAAACATAACCGCTGCTCGTGGAATAAAAGGATTGGTCCTATTTGCTTTTAGAGTGATCACATACTTAAGTAGGTCCCTGAGAGTCCTCGCATCACAGCCTGCTCTTATACAATTCCAAAATATCCTTTTCATAGGCTTACTAACTATTGGATACAAGTATAGGTATACTGATAAATGTGGTATCATGTAAATATGATAATTCAAATTAAGGGTGCGTTTGGTTTCTTCTTGAGGGAATCAAACTATCACTATGAAAGTGATAGTTTGTGTTTGTTTAGAATGTCTGGGTCCACAACTACGACTATGAAAGTCTAATATATTCCATACTCCATATACAACTCTTGAGGGGGGAATGGATCTTTCATAGTTGAGGGACCCACCAGTACTATCAAACTCATACCCATTGTCATTCCTCGCAGCATACCAAACGCACCCTAAGATATTGATCGATGAACTTAAAATGAGGTTTCATTAATTAACAGATAGATAACACCATTATTGTTTCTGGCATTAATGTTTGTGATTGTTGTTATAAACTTCAATTACATTTGAATTTACATAGAGATAGAACGCAACCAGCAATAAGCTACACCGCTAACTCTCTTTGGATTGCAACCAGTTTTTTTTTTTTTTTTTTTTTTTTTTTTTTTTTTTTTTTTTTTTAAATGTTTATGATGAAACTATGAAAACAAAAAGGATAGAGATCCATTAAAGATGACAATAATTTGTGAAACATTATACGGCAAATATTAGATTGCATGCATGTCAATAGTGTGCTGAATAATCCGAATCTAACTCCTTATACGAAAAGTAGATACATATAAATAACCAAGGCTTTCTGTTTGGTGATATGCAATTGCTTAACAACTAAGAGTTTGTATGTTCAAGCAGAAGTAAATATATTAAAGATGACAATAATTTGTGAAACATTATACGGCAAATATTAGAATGCATGCATGTCAATAGCGTGCTGAATATTCCGAATCTAACTCCTTATACGAAAAGTAGATACATATAAACTAGTTATAATTCCCGCGCACGCGCGGGTTTTTAAATTTTTTTTGAATCATATATTTTTATTTATTAAAAAATAAATAATTTAATATTTGTTTTATTTGATTTATGATGTTTAATTATAGTTTTTTATTATTAAAAATAATTATTTAAAATTTTTAATCCTATTATTAATTGCATCTTATCTATATTTTTTGTATTTATCTTCTACTTGTGTTATGGATAAATATAAAATATTTCCTAATAAGAAAATATTTTTTTTTTAAATAAAATTATTACTAAATAAGATATAAATGCATTTTTTGAAAATGAAAAATTTCCAATAGAGATTTTATTTTGTTATATAAAAGATAACCAAGGCTTTCTGTTTGGTGATATGCAATTGTTTAACAACTAAGAGTTTGTATGTTCAAGCCGAAGTGTGTGTGTGTCTATATATATATATATATATATATATATATATATATATATATATATATATATACAAAGGATCACGTGCGGATGGTTCTTTTTAGTGCGGATGTGCGGATGGATCTGGACCGCCCATTCCAGAATCTGATCTCCCATTCCAGAATCTGATCTTGACTTTTTATAAAAAAGTCAAGATCTGACGCTAATATCACGGTACCAATTGATCATGAAAACGATTTTTTTGATTTTTTTCCTTCTCAGCAATCGTTACTCTAGTTGTGTTCTTTTATTTTTTTTTTATTTTTTCAGATTTTTCTGAGCACCTTTTTCTTTTTTGATTATGAGTGCTAATGTGATATTAACGATATTATGAGTGGTACCGTGATATTAAGCTTTTTTACATGTAAAAATGAACCGTGATATTACGATATTAAGAAAAAGTTAAAGTGATATAAAAAAAATTAACTTTGATATTAAGAAAGCATGATAGTTACGGCGATATTAACAATTTTTATTAAGAAAAAGTTTTTACGATATTAAAAAAGTTATTGTGATATTAAATTTTTTATTAAAAAAAAAAGTTTTCAGAATCTGATTTTGACTTTTTTACAAAAGTCAAAATCAGATTCTGATATCACAATACCTTCAACGATGAAAACGATTTTTTTTTTTGAAATTTTTTTCAGCGATTCTTAATTATTTGTTGTACTCTTTATTTTTTTAATTTTTTCAGATTTTTTTGAATTTTTTTCAGAAAAAAAGCTAATACGATAGTAACGATCTTAAAAAAAGACGGGATATTTACGATAATGTCACTCCGCTTTTTTCAGATGGTTGACTAGATGGAGGGCTGAGATTCGTCCGTACATCCGCACTAAAATTCAAAAATGTACCGGATCCCTTCCCTATATATATATATATATATATATATATAGTGTAACTTTCAAACGAGAACCATTTTATTCGCAAAAACTGAGAGAATCACCAAAAACATACATGCACGCCTTCAATAATTGTATTTTTGCACATATGTTTTCAAAACAACACATATGTTTAAAAAAAACATAGTTGTTCTAAAGAATTTGATAAGAAATTCGAAATACAAAAAATTTCTTTGAAGGTGTGCATGTATGTTCTTATAAGACGTGCAATGACAATATTGCGGCCGTGTGTAAGGTTTTTGTGAAAAAAGATGATGAGTTCATAATGATATTGAAGAACATAGGTGGATGTTTACGATTATTGATGATTTGCATGTACTTTTATTTTATTTTAAAAGGCGTGCATGTATGTTTTTAGTGGTTCTCTCAGTTCTCACAGATAAAATGGTTCTCGTAAGAAAATCCCCCTATATATATATTGGCTTATTGAGAAATAGATGGTATACATGTGATATAAAATTTGTTAAAATAAAGTACATAGGTATAAATATTTTTCAAACTAACTAAATGCTTAGTATAACTAAATTTTCATTTTCGTTAGTGATTATAGTTATGGTGGATTAATTTATTAGGGAGTACCCCTATAAAACAAACAAAAGAAAAAAGTTAGCACGGCATCACAACTACATAGTCGAATGATTTGCATGTGATGTGACAATTTGGCAGAACATGAAAGTCGCCATTGAAAGTATTGAGCAAAGAGAACAACTTAAAGCATATTCATAAGCATAATATGTTGATTCAAACTTTTGTAGTAATTAACTTTTCAATATTAATTTTATGGATAAAGTATTTTAAGTTATTCAATAAACATAGATATTGTCGTATAATTTAACGTCACATATGGTAGCCGTATGGGCCACTAAGGGAATATAAAAACATAGCTTCTCAAAATCGTAGTCCTTTTATACTTTTTTTCTTAATATAGAGGACTCAGTTTGCAAGTAATTAAAAAAACCTGAGCAGCCACTTATTTTTTAGCTATAATCATAGATATTTTTCTCACTGTTGTTTGCGTTGACGTTATTTATTTAAATACGTATGATGTCTCTTATTACCAATCTAACGCTTAAATCAAATCAATAATAAATAAATAAAAATATTAGTCTCTTCTTCCTTCGTATAGTTATGGACTTATGGCGATAAATTAAATGATAATCAACCAAGAGTGACTTGTTAGGTCACCATTTTACAACATAATCACTTAGAAATCTAGAGAGAGAAAGTAAGTAGAGAGAGAGAGTGGAAGGAACCCTAAATAAAAAATAAAAGACTAATAATAATATTAAGAGAACCAACAACCTCAAATGAGGTTATACATTACTATTTATAGGTAAGGATTAGGGTTTCACCACACTTAGACAATATTACATACTTAGCTCTTAGACTTTATCCAAACCTTTAAACTAAGCATAAAACTTTATAAAACTTATAAAATAACTAACGTATTAACTAAATAATGCTACCTATAACAAAATTCAATGACCGACACTTGAAATAATAAAGTCTATTCCCAACAATCTCCCCCTAAGTGTTGGTCATCAAAGGTTGCTCGACGTCGTCATCTTCTATACTTTGATTTTGTAGTTGACGTCCTCAAAAATAGTTAGCAAAATCTTTCATCGTTCTTTGTACTTCGTTCTTTGTTGATGTGATGGTGATCATGTTATGAAGTTGTCTGCCAATCGTCACTTCTGTGTCTGTGGTGGTTGTCCGCCATTCCAGCATGCCCATACATCTTAAGACTTAGACTTTCGAAAGCACGAGGTTCCTTTGCATACACTTTGATCTTTAGTCTTTATACTTTGTAGATTCTTCCCTTTTGGCGTAGAATCTTTCTTCAAACTTTGTGGTGCTAAGATCTTTGGGGGAGCTTTCATTTGCTTCAAGATGTATGTATAAGCATGCTGGAATCTACCATCATGGAGGAGATGTACCTGCAGATAAACAGTTAGCAATAATCAATCGGTACTTACAGATAAGGAATTAGAGCTTGTCAACAGCATATTGTGAAGACTCATTCTAATCCTTATCCAGGCCGTTCCCATATCAGATACTCCCGAAGGAGCTTACGAGACCTACTAAGTAGCTCAATGACTGGGTGAGGCGCTGGGGATCACTCCACGACTGTAGAACGCTAAAGAACCACCGCGAACACTAAGCGTAACCCTTGTGGGGTTACCGAAGTGACCTGCTGTCAGGGCTGTTTGATGTTGACCCTGGCAGGAATTTCCGTTCAATCATTGAGAAATACATTTGTAATTCTCTCATAAACGTTCTCGGCAGATTGCTAAGATCTGCGAAGGACTCGATAATTTACAGCTGGTGCCCATTGATATAGAACACCAGTTGTAGAAATACTAAGTATTTCTAAGAGATCTTTGATGTATCTCATGGCTCTAGACTCGATAAGTGCTCACTTAGGTTTCCTATTCGGAGACTAGGGAGGGGTCTCCTGCTTCAATATCAACTATCTCTAAGAGATAAGTCGATAGATTACACTGGTTCCCCGTGAGAATGAAACAAGCTCTTTTAAGAGAACTTGAGTGGTTAAGAAGGTTTAGTGCATTGCGTCACTGGGTCCATGACGACTTTATCTTCAATACCGGTGTTGCCTTAGCAACAACCAGTAGCATACGAGTTGAACCCGGTGTCTGCCCTAAGGTTGAACATATGGAGGGCTATTTCTTTTCACCTTTTTTTTTTTTTTACTTTTCTTTTTAATTCTTCAACTCCTTCTTTCCCCTTTCATTCTTTACTCCTTTTTTTTTTTTTTTTTTTTTTTTTTTTTTTTTTTTTTTTTGTATCATACCTAAGGACTTCTAGTTCTAACTATTGGTGATGTCCTTGGGTAGATCCCTCTGGCTTAGGCGGATCATAGGACGGTTATTTCCTAACCTTAGTCACCTTATAACTTCATGACTATCCTATAATTGCCATTGAAACCTTTGAAAATCTCTCAAAGTGTTTGTGTTTATCAAACATTTTGTTTAACACTTTGAGAGTTTTATGTTTTCTTATGAAGGGCTCCCCCTTCACATGTGCTCATGATTATTTAAGAAATTTGCACATGCGGGAGGAGCAAGCACTTTTTGAATTGATCCACTTTCAGTGAACAAGACCGATTCAAGACACGCTTACATCACTAGTTAGACTAGCTTGAAGTTATTACCCGGCCTGGTCAAGTTCACAGAAAGTTTCTCGAAACGGTACATTTCTACTAAGACAAATCCTTTTCGAGACACGCTTACGTGGCTAGTTAAAGAGTTCCATTGTCAGCTTTTAGGTGACAACTAGCTCTAGTAACTAACTTGATGTTATTACCCGTCGAGGAAAAGTCTTTTCGAATTTACTAACTTTTATGTTTCGTCAATTCCTGGGTGAATCTGAGTCTAGCTCTCATGAGGTTTGACATTTAAGCAACATTTAACTTTCATATTTTAATCACTTTCATTTTTCTCCCCCTCAAAAATAGCATATAAGATGTTGTTTTTGAGAATATTGGATGTGGCACCCTCTTGAACCAACCATAAGAAGTAATTCGGAAAAAAAATTTAACAAGCAATGGTTCAAGAGGTGTTTGATTAATTCATTGAGTCTTATGGGGAGAAATCAACAAGAACTTTTGATTTTGAGAACGATGAGTTTTCAAGTGCTCCCCCTCAACAGGTGAATACTCATTGAGGTGAAATACTTGTCTTTTGAGCAGAATTATGAAAACCAGAAAATGTTTGATTAATTCTACTCAAAAGTAAGAAGCCTTCGCTCTTTATATAAGGATTGAGGCACTGAAGCGTACCTCAGGGTCCTTTAATTACAAGCACGGGTTGTACACTGTTATGTGTGCACAAACCATAGTAATCGATGAAGAAAATATTATGATGAAACAAAGTCAATGTTATACCAAAATGATCATGCTCGAGGAGTATCCGGACGGCGGTAAGTGAGAATGTCAGGAATCGGTTCCCTCGCTCCAATCAAGCTCTCCAATCTGCGTATCTGATCCCTGAACCTTAATTTTTGATCAATCCTAGCCATGAATTTGAGTGCTTCCTTCACATCTCTTCTACTCCATCCCACATTAATCCCACTGTTGTGTTGTTTGACTTTTCATTCAACTGAATTCTGACATACTTAAGAGTCTGATCCCCAAACTTATGAACCTCTTCATATCTCATGATTCTGAACGTATCCCTTAACGGATAAATAACTCCAAAGGGTTTGTTGTTGAAGGTGAACGGTCGAGGGTTCTTAATGGCATGAGTAAGTTTTTGTGGAGCGGTAAAGTTGAGGGCTCTCTAATAACTTTCGACTCCTAATTGGCGCATCTCTGGCCAGTGAGAGTTGCACAAAGCTGCTTCAATGTTGTAGCTGCTGATTGAATCGGAGTATAATCCTTTCATTTGATCATCAAGTTCTTCCAGAGGATATGACGCAGCTTTGAACTTTGTGAGAGATGTAGCATAACGGTGATCAGGATCCGTGTTCCCATGGATAAGATACTGGAGATCTTTGTTGAAGAAGTATTGCTTGGGAAGTTTTGGATCACTTGGAGGACCAACGAGGGGTAAAGGTTGAGAAAAATCTTGATATTTAAATTCATCAACAAGGAAATCCGTGCCATGATAGATTTTGTCCCAAGATGGTCTCTTTTCCCAAGTAATGTTTTCTGACAGAGCTCTTGCAACCTCATCCACGTTGTATTCGAACTCAAGTTCAGTTGTTGTGCATGTTTTGAACTCTGTGAACCCTGCTTTGCGAATCTTAACCAAGTCAGACAGCTGAAGTCTTTGAGTCTGCATCACCTTCTTAATTCTTTTCGTGAAGCTTATAATAGATCCTTCAGTCATTTCTTCAGCTTCAGTGTCATCTGGGTGAGCATCAACCATTTCATCAAACCAGTTAAAAGAAGGAGAATCAGGGTTAATCCATTCAGGAGCTGGAATTAACTGAGCATCCTTGGGCGGTTCCGTAATGGTTTCGGTGATAAGTGGAGGGATGTCATCCATATCGACATCAGCATCTTTGGTTGATTGTGAAGGGTGAGGATCCGCGGCTGATTGTGGAGGGTTTGGATCAGCAGAAAAGTTAACGGTTGCGGTTTTGGTTGGAGATCTGGAGGTGGAACCGGACACTTTCTTCCTCTTTTCAGGTTGTGGCTGATCATCAGGGTCGGAATCATCATGTCGACGCTTAGTAGCAATAGTCTTTTTGCAGGAATCGCTTTTCTTTTCAGCTTTCTTGATAGACTTGATAAGTGCCTTGCGTAGATCATTTTCATCCGGATCATTCACAATGGCTTCCAATAATTTGCCTTTGAGATCACTTATGGAAGGTTTAGAAGGTAGAGTCTGAACAGTGATTGGTGTAGTTTGAAACCTGTGAGAAACGATCTCTACAAGATTCCTGTTGACATAGTGTCTCACAGCAGAAGGAAGTTCCTTCTGAACATACTTCTGAACTTTCCTTGGTAATCTCTGTTTTACCTGGTCCTCAACTGCTTTATCCACATTGTAAATCTTGAAAGCTTCAACATCACGCTTTTGTTCATTAACTTGTTTTTTAAGCGCGTCGTATTGGTCATGTAGTGATTTCAACAAGCTTGAGTGAACAACAGTTGTATTAGGGCTTTGTAGAGGATGACTTTGAGGATGTGATAAAGGTTGTTGTTGTGGTTGAATTTTTGGTGGTCCTTCATCAATTCCTACAATGTCAATGGAGGTATCTTGACTAGTATCGAGAAGCTCATCCTTTCTCTCACCATCCGATTCCTCATTACTTTCATCATTCACATCTTCTTCATCATTAACTTCTTCACTATCCGACTTATCTTCCTCTTCACTACTATCTTCATTCTCGGATGCCTCATCATCTTTGCCTTTTGGAGCTTCATCTTCAATTTCAATTTCAACCGGTTTATCGAGAGATTCTTTTGAATCAGAACTTGATGACTCAGAGTTATCATCACCTGATTCAGAGGATGACACTGTTTGTGATTGCGTTTCTTCTGAAGTTTGATCATCTCTTTCTGATTCTGGAGTTGGGCTTACCGGCTCCTGAGTTCCAGAACCTTCACCTTTCTTTGTAACTTTTGCGATTCTTTCCTCTTCCGATTCTTTGCTTTTTCTTAAGGTTAGTTGCAGTTGTTCATCTTCTTCGGATTCAGACATTGGTGAGGTGACTGATTCTTCTTGAGTTTCTATAGCTTTTCCCTTATCTGCCTTCTTACTTAAAGTCTTTGTGAGTTTTTCAGTTTCAGTTCCCTGCTGAGCATCTCCTTCATCATCCGTTGGTTCATCTCGAAGAGTTGTCTCTTTCTTCTTAGTCACTATTGTGATCTTTTTGGTTCTGGATTTGGGAATGGTTTTGATTGTAGAAGCAACTTTTGAAGTCTTCCTTTTGGAAGTTTTCCTTTTCTTCGTCTCAGTCAAACCAACTTTGTCAATTTTTTGAGCTTCATCATACAAAATATATGCCTCAGTGTTGCGAACATCATCAGGTATAAGATTATCAGGAATTCTCATTCCTTGTTTTTGAGTGTTAGTCTTCTGAATCCTGGTTTTAGAATATGTAAAATCCACAGAAGAGGGGTGTTTCTTATCTTCCAATCTATGATCAATATCAAGGTATTTCTCCATGAAGTGAGCGATGAGACACTTTGTGAATCTGTAGAATGGAATTTTTGTGGTAGAAGATTTGTGAAACTGTCTTGCGTGGTTAACCATGTCTATCCAAATAAGTTGACCATAGTCAATTTTGGCTTGTTTGACAACCCCCCAGAAAATCTGCATCAATTCTAGACTAGGATGTTCATGCCGAGTTTCTTTGCCCGTTAAACTGTTGGAAAGAATTGAGTAAAGTGTGAGCCATGGTTGTGGAATGTATTTCCTGTCCACGTGGGAAATATTTCTGAGTTGGATTACTGATTCATCATATTTCAGTTCTCGAAGAAGTCTGATAACATCTGACAATGATGGCAAAGGAGAGTATTTCTTGACATTAGGCAAACTAAGAACAGTGCGGAGAGTTTGTACATCAAACACAATAAGTTTGTGATCAAGATGAACACCCAATGACTTTTCATCTTTGCTAATTTCAATAGTCTCCCAAAATTGTGTTAAGTAGACTTCAGGTACTGTAGTGGTGATGGTGAGGAGGTTGTAAATGAAGTGTTGTTTAAGTATTTCCAGGATGATTGCACAAGTATCATGACATGTGATTGAATCAAGATCTATCCTATGGTTTGTCTTAGCGATTACTCTTTCATCTTCTTGAATCAATTCGTGTCTAGGTGTTGATTTCTTTGCCATATTGAGACCTGAAATGATTCATAAACCAACAAAAGCCATGTGGTGATTAGCTCGTTAGTGTTAGACAAAAGATTAATATCTGGAAAAATAAACACCCAAGATAAAACCAACATCACATATACAACACTTGATAAATCAATCCAAGAGCCATATACAACCCTCATAACTTGATGAATCAACACACTACTTAGATAAACATGTAATGCGATCATCTTTCCATTTAGAAACTCACAACTTGATAAATTTTGAAAAATTTCGGCAACATTTCTTTTCATAAAAAAAAGAAAAAACTAGAACCCATACGTGATGGTTCTATTTAGAAACTCCTGACTCGGAGTGAAATAAGTATGTAAGTTTATAACTTAAGACTTAACTAAAAAAATATTGACATAACTCGAAAAATGTGATTAACTCGAAAATGTTTAGACTTAACTCGAAAAAATTTAGACTTAACTCGAAAAGTACCAGACTAAATCCAAACTCGATAAGTACCATGTTAAATCCAAACTCGATAAGCACCATGTTAACTCCAAACTCGATAAACCAGAGTAATATGCAAACTCGATAAGCTCAAGATTTTCAAACTCGATATCCATCAAAATTATCAAACTCGATAACCTTAAAAAAATTTCAAACTCGATAAGCCCCAAAATTTTTCAAACTCTATAACCATCAAAATTTCAAAGTCGATAAGCCTCAAAATTTATCAAACTCGATAAGCCTCAAATTTTTCAAACTCGATAATCATGTATATTTTCCAACTCGATAAGTCTCAGAATTTCAAACTCGATAAGTCTCAAAAAATTTCAAAACTCTATAACTTTCATGTGTAGCAAACTCGATAAGCCTCAAAATTTCAAACTCGATAAGTCTCAAAAAATTTCCAAACTCGATAAGTCTCAAAAGTTCAAACTCGATAAAAAACTAAGGCAAACTCGATAAACCAGCAGTGATTCAAACTTAAAAAAACGAAACTTAGAAAGTGGCAAAGATATAGACCCTTAAACTCGATAAGCACATCATATCTAACAAAAAAACAACTTCCTAACAAACCAATTATTCCAATAAGCACAAGACCCGGTGATTAAAAAAAATTCGAGCTTATGAAACCTTAAACACCTAATATACGCACAAATGTGACAACAATAAACAAGGCAAAGGTGGTAATAGGCACTTAATGACATGCCGCAATTGGCCATAACAATCAATTATCCTAAAACAATCCATCATAAAAACACCTAATTGCAGTGATGATGAACCCTAAAAAATTCGATTAGAACCAAGTCTAACCATTCAAGCAAGTGTAATGAGTAAGAGAATGATATGCATGAATACTCACAATCACTGAAAAACTTAGGTCTTGAAAGTCTTGATTTTGAGAAAAATTATGGTGCGCGTTTGGTTTTTTGAAACAGTAAAAAAAAATGAAGCAGATGTTTTAAACCAAGTTATAGTTTGAGACTATGATAATATGACACCTTTGGTCCTTCTATTTGTAGATTATCAAAAACTTATCTAAATTATCCATATTTAGCCCCTTAAGTTTTAATGAACTTAACGACTTATGAGACCATGGAATACGGTTACGAGAATATTGGATGTGGCACCCTCTTGAACCAACCATAAGAAGTAATTCGGAAATTTTTTTTTAACAAGCAATGGTTCAAGAGGTGTCGAGAATGAGATTAAATAGTGATGAGGAAAATTTAAAATAAAGAAAATAAAGAAGTTAAAAAAATTTCTGTCTCCCCTTCAAGATATGCCTTTTGTTTTTAGAAAAACGTTTGTGAATGACATATCTTGAGCAAGTTTGTTTTTTTTTTTTTTTTTTTTTTTTTTTTTTGAAATGAAAAATATTTACAAAAGATATTTTTTGATGTTTGACGATCAATAATGTTTTAAAAACTTTTCCAGATCTTCTGGAGTCAAACATCGCATACCAATTTGGTGAACTAGACTAGCAAACCTTGATGGTGCTAAGGATTTGGTAAGTAAGTCCGCCAATTGGTACTTAGTTCCAACAAAATATAATTCAACTGTACCCTTTTCAACATGCTCTTTGATGAAGTGATATCGGAGATCAATGTGTTTGGATTTGCAGTGATGAACTGTGTTGCAGGAGATAGCAATGGCACTTTTGGAATCACAGTAGATTGGAATCTTGTTGAACAGGTAGCCATAATCCTTAAGTTGTGATCTCATCCAGATGACTTGAGCACAACAAGCAGACATGGCTACATATTCAGATTCTGTTGACGACAATGATGTGCAGTCCTGCTTCTTTGATTGCCATGACACAAGTTTATCTCCGAGAAACTGTAATCCACCAGATGTACTTTTGCGTGTGTCTAAACATCCTGCATGGTCAGCATCTGAAAAAGCAATTAGTTCAAAACCAGAATCCTTCGGATACCAGATTCCCAAGTTAATGGTTCCCTTTATGTATCGTAGGATTCTTTTGACCTCACTGAGGTGTTTTTCAGTTGGTTTGGACTGATAGCGAGAGCACATATAGACAGCAAATACTATATCAGGTCTACTAGCTGTGATATACATGAGTGACCCAATCATACTACGGTATTTGGTAGGGTCAACAGGTGTCCCATGTAAGTCAGCATCTAGTTTTGTGGTATAGCCTATCGGTGTATTATAAGTATCACAACTCATCATTCCATGTTCCTTTAAAATTTCAAGAGCATATTTGGACTGATTTATAAAAATTCCACGGGGTGATTGATGAACTTGTAGTCCTAGAAAGAACGAAAGTTCACCCATCATGGACATTTCAAAATTATCTTTCATTAATTTTGCAAAATCATTAGAGTAACTTCTTTTTGTTGAGGCAAAAATAATGTCATCGACAGAGATTTGAACAACAAGTAAGTCCTCCCCGTATATTTTTGTAAATAGTGTTGGGTCCACTGAACCTTTAGAAAATTTATTGGTCAGCAAGAAAGTAGAAAGTTTGTCATTCCACGCCCGTGGGGCTTGTTTGAGTCCGTAGAGTGCCTTTTTGAGTCGGTAAATGTGATTCGGACGCTCAGGATCAACGAAGCCGTCTGGTTGGCTTACATACACTTCTTCACGGAGGTCTCCATTAAGAAATGTTGTTTTCACATCCATTTGGTAAACAACCATGTTCCTGTGGGCAGCATAGGCCAAAAAGATCCGAACAGCTTCATGTCTAGCCACTGGAGCAAAGGATTCAGCAAAATCAAGTCCTTCTAGTTGGGAGTATCCTTTCGCTACCAGGCGTGATTTGTTACGTATGACAGTGCCTTCTGCATCTAGCTTATTTTTCCAAATCCATTTTAACCCAATGACAAAGACTTCGTCAGGTCTTTTAACTAATTCCCAGACTTCTAATCGTATGAACTGCTGAAATTTCTCTTGCATAGATTCAATCCAGTTGTCATAAGTCATTGCTTCTTTAATGTTCTTTGGTTCCTCTTGACAAACTGTGAGTGCATAGATACAAGTTTCTCCATCAGTGTGAAGTCGTTGTCTTGTCATTACAGGTGCTTCTGGGTGGCCAATAATATGAACTAGTGGATGGTCCCGAGTCCATTTGTGTGTCGAAGGGTGTAGTTGATAAGTATCTCGCATGTTAGCAGGATCCAAATTGCGTGTAGACGACTCAGCTATATCAGGAAAGGTAGGAGCCGGTGCAAACGGGTTAAAGAACGCATCAGGATCATGCTCTGCGGGTTGTGGAACTGATTGTGGTGTAGGATCTTCAGCTGATTGTCGGGAGGTAGAAACAGTTTGTTCTGCTGTAAATGGTGATGCAATTGGAGGACCGTCTTTCTCAACAGTTGTTGTTGTTTGTTGAGGTGAGTCAGGTACTGGAATATTATTAGGTTGAGCAGCGGAATTGGGTGAGACCTCAGTAGAATGGTATTCAATTGTATCATCAAATAGTGGAGCAAACAAGGTTTCCAATTCTTTGCGGTTGAGTGGCAATTGTTCAGCCGAAGAGTCCGGAGAGTTAAGACGGTTGAATTCGGGTCCTAAGCTGTGTTGCTCAGAAGCCATTTGTGTGAGTTCATCAAAATTAGCGTGAATGGTTTCTTGAATTTCTCTTGTTCGACGATTCCATATCCGAAAACCTTTAGAATTTTCACAGTATCCAACGAACACTCCGATGTCAGCCTTTGCTTTAAGTTTACCTAAATCATCACGATCATTTTTCGGATAACAAAGTGCTCCAAATACATGAAAGTAATCGATGTTCGGTTTTCTTTTGTGAACAATTTGATAAGGTGTTTTTCGATGGCGTTTTGTGATCATGCAACGGTTTTGGGTATAACATGCGGTTGAAACAGCTTCCGCCCATAAGTAATCTGGTAATTGAGCATTAATCAATATAGTTCTAGCAGCTTCCACTAACGTCCTGTTGCATCTTTCAACAACTCCATTCTGTTCTGGGCTTCTAGGAATAGATGTTTGATGTTCAATTCCCACTTTCTCAAAATATGACCGAAGTGTCTGATTCTTAAATTCAGTTCCATTGTCAGTTCTGACTATTCGTACCGTGTTGCGTAACTGAACTTGAATTTTAGTGAGAAAGGTGATGATCATTGAAGGAGCCTGATCTTTACTTCGTAAAAAATAAACCCAAGTCCATCTGGAGTAATCATCCACAATTACAAGAATGTAGCGTTTACCGTTGATACTTTGAACACGCATCGGTCCACACAAATCCATATGAAGCAATTGTAGAACATGATTCGTACTGTGCTCAGGTTTAGAGGGAAAATGAGCGCGAGTACTTTTTCCTTGTTCACAGGCTGAACATAAGTGATCTTTGGTAAAACAGAATCTTGGAAATCCATCAACAAGTTTGTGACGAGCAAGTTCAGTCATCGTTTTGAAATTCAAGTGCGAAAGACGTTTGTGCCATAACCAAGATTTAGTCGATTCCGCTTTGGAGAGAAGACATATCAGAGATGTAGCAATCATATCTGACATTGATATTGTATAAAGGTTAGAACCACGTGAGCCAGACATTAGATTGTTTCCTTGTAGGTCACGAACGAAACAAGTTTTCTCACGAAATGCAACTTCTAGATCCCCATCACAAAATTGACCAACAGAGAAAAGGTTGTGTCCAAGGCCTTCCACATAATAAACACGACTGATTTCAATGTTCCCACTGACATAGTCACCATATCCCATGATTAAAGCGTAATGATCATTCCCGAATCTGACAGTACCAATGAACTTTGAGACAAAGTTGTGTAACAGTTTGAGATTGCCTGTCATATGTCGGGTGCATCCGCTATCAACAATCTAGAGAACAATCTGTACCACCTGCATCACAAGAAGAAGTCACGGATGGAACAGAAGTAAGGGTGGAACCCAAAGAAAGTGCGGGTTCCTGTTGGTTAGAAGCACATGTATTCAACAATTTAGGAATCCATTTGAAGTCTGGTTTATGTTGTAACCAACGTTGCCAATTCCAACTAGTTTTTGCTTTCTTAATGGTGAATTCACTAGTAGTTGGCTTATTCCTAGATTTGTTCTCTGCACTTATGGGGGTAACTTCAACTTCATTAGAAACCGTAGAAGGTGGCTTTCCTAAGATATACTTAGAGACAGTAGTGGGCCTATAAGGAATGCGTGTCCTACGTTTCTTATGACGATTAAGAAGAGAATTAGTAATACAGTTTGTATGATCACCAGATGACACGTTTTTACGACAAAACACACAAGATGCATTAATATTCAAAACATTCAAAGGTTCATCATTTGTTACATTTAGATTTTGATTAGAATTTGCCAGATTAGAATCTAAATCTGATGCAACATGAGTTTTATTCAAATTCCTAAGTTGATCTTCTACTTCTTGAGCTTCTAGTGGTCCTCTTTTACGTTGCCAGAGCCTATTCTTCTTTTTACTTTTTCGCTTGGGTCTGCTAACGCTATTAGTGGAGACTAGTCCTGTAGAAGTGGAGTTATCAACATTAGTATTTTGAACAACATTACCTTTAGCAGTTTTGTCTAATTGATACATTCCTGGTGCTATCACCGTGGTGTCAACCATCTTTCCTTTTTGAAGTAGCTTAATTTTCTCTTTTAAATCAATGATGATGTGATTTTTATCCTAAATTTCAGACTCAAGTAAACCATTGCAATATTTAATGTCATCGTGGTTTTATTGCCATTCGACGTTTTCGATTTTTAAATCCGCAATTTCTTTCTCGTATTTGAGACACAGACTTTTTAAAGACTCATTGTTTTTGCAAAGCTGACAAGAGTATGAAATATTTTGACTTTGAAGTTTCAATTCCCTTTCAATACTTTGAGCTTGACACCATTCAAGCCTTTGTTTGAGCAGACAAATTTGTTTTGAAAATTGTTTTGTCACATCATCATTCTGTATTCTCAGCTTGTCATTTTCGAGTTTAAGTGTCTCTAATTCCACGTTCAACAAGTTAGTATCAACGCAAAGATCATCCACAAGCATATCAGTACCAGATTTATAGAGATCATTCATGATAACAGAATAAATATCAGCATTGAGAACTTGTTCCAAGAGTCGATCAGCATCATTTTTTAAAACTCTATTTCTTTGCTTTTGAACCAAAATCTCATTTTCAGTAGAGTTGAAAACGTTTATCATATTTTTGACCTTGTTTTGAAGTTCCTGATCCCAACGTGTAGCACAGAGACGGAAGTGTTTGACAATTGGCAACATTTGTTTATGAAAAATATCTCGCTTTTCTCGCTCGTAAGCGGATTGAAAAGTTTCAATTTTTATTTCAGAATTACGTGCAATTGTTTCCTCCAAAATTTCGATGTCTTCCATAAAAGTTTTGAAATAATTTAAGACACGACAATTTTTCGGTAAAGGTGTAATTTCACCGGATGATGGTAAAGGACAATTTATTTGTGCTACAGGTTGGACAGGGGCCGCATTAGAGGATGAAATGTATGACTCAGTGACATACCATGATTTCTCAGGTAATTCCTTTTGAGGAACAAAAGATTTAGAAATATGAGGAGCTTTTGAATAATCATATGGTGTCCAATATTGAACATAACTCATTTTTTATCGACTCTCGTCTTCAAGTTCTTCCTCTTCCTCAGTATCAAAAACAACAGCACGCACAATCGTATTATCAAGCAAATGGTCCATACTGTAAATTTTAGGAATTTCTTTGAATGCCGTGTGAAGAAACATTGAATTGTAATCGCCAAGTGCAAATCCTTTATCGGGTCTCGGTTTTAAAGTAAATTTCTGAATTGTTGTAACAGAGTTCCCGTGTTTGTAAACAATATTACGAAATTCTTTGAGTTGTTTTTCAAGATCAACAATATCACCGAGTAAGTTATTTATATACTTCCTTTTTCGTATTTTATGTTCACAAAACTCCTTTTTGCAACTGGACAATTCTGTTTCTGTTTTTGAAAGTTCTCTTTGAAGACGTTCAACATGCATTTTCAGTTCACATTTTTCACTTTCAAGTTTAGAAATCAACTTTCTGTTTGACTCAATTAAAGCTTGCATTTGTGCTGATGATCTTGCTCTTTGTTGTAAGATTATTGAAAAGGTTTTTCAAAACTTTTTGCATGTTTAATCTTGTCTTGCTGATTTGGAAGTTGAATTTTATAACACTCAATATCTCTTGCAAGTGACGCATTAGTTTCTTTTAAAACTTTGTTTTTCTCGTTGCATTTTATGATTTGCAATTGTTGAGCATTCAGTCGTTTATGTAACAATATGAGGTCAGGGTCTGGATCAAATGATGGTTCATGTTGTTCTATATGATCATGTTTATCATTCTCAATAGGATCATCAAATGAAACAACTGTGTCATCATCAAATATGACAAATGTACTTATTTGTTCATCTGTTTGAGAAGATGAAGATGAGTCAGATGGAACAACTTGCGCCATATCTGATTCAGAAGCAGAAGGTGAGGTTATATCATGTATAAAGCATGCATTAAGGTCATGTACTTGAGACAAGCCGTCAGTGTCATACACTGGACCTGAATCATTAAGCTGAAGTTCCTGCATGTTGGCCATAAGCATCACAGCTGCATTGGCTTCCAGATCTTCCATGTCATCGTCATTGTACACATTTGCCATGAAGTTGTTATCATGTTCAGGGAAATGTCCATCTTTTTCATCTTGAAGAGCCATGAGTAATGCCTGCTTGTGAAACTTACTACCCCGAGTTCTCGGTTTAGGACATGCTGTCGCTATATGACCTTGTTCATTACAGTTATAACACCACACTGCATTCCCTGAGTTTGAGTTCCTAGTTGCAACTGGTTCAGACCTTTGCTGAGAAGAACCTGAGTTGTTCCTGAACCCTCCATTGTTATTAAGCCTCTGACCATTCCCAAAATTTCCTGAAGAACTTCCTGAACCAGATCGACCAAAGTTACGATTCTGAATTTCCACTCTTCCATCATTGATAACAGCTTGATTCCTTGTGTTAGAAGATAAACGTTGACGGTTGTTTGTTTTATTGGAGAATTTGCTAAAAGCACGAGCAATAAGAGCAAGTCCCTGATTCAACGTATTAAAGTCATCATCGTCATCTTCATTGGAGTTGGAGTAATACACTGCATCATTGTTGTTTAATGGAACAAGTTGAGTAGAAGTATTCTGTGGAGATGAATCATAAGGGACCATTTGGTTCGAGGTAGAGGATTGTGGATAACTGAAGTAGTTTTGCTCTTGAACATATGCGTGATTTGACATAGGTGGTGGAGCATAGGGAGATTGAGCTACGAGTGCCAAAGAATTTGGTGTTGGTGTTGGTGAGTATCCTCCTCGAAGAGCTCTATCTTTTTCCACTTCAGGTTCATGGTGTTTCAGAAAATCATACAACAACCCATATGGTGCATCATGAAGATTTTTGGTTTGTCGAACAAATGTCACATATTTATGCCAATCTGGACCAAGACTACCAACGAATTTGGAATTCACTGCGATCCTTGGTATTGTGATTTTGTTACGTTCCAGATCATTGACCACATTTGTGAAACGATGATAGTAGGATTCAAGTGACTCTCCTGGTTCAATTGTGATGTCAGTGTATTCCATGTAGAGTTTGGATTCCATATCATCTTTGTTCAATTGAGTGCCTTCCATAAGGAGATGAACATGTTCCCACATAGCTTTGGCTGTTTTATGAGCTTCGACACTTCGATAAATTGGATTTGGTATACCTTGAAGTATATAAGCCATTGCATACTCATCAGCTTCATGATGTAATTTCTGTTCTTCTGTGAGTTGAGATTCTGGAAGAGGTCTATCACCAGGAGGACGTGGAGGATCAGCAGTTGGATCACCAATTTCAAATCTTGTTGGCCACTCAAATGGTCCTTCAAGTATCACTTGCTTCAAGAATTTCCCATGAGGTTTCTTTAGTTCAAGAAATGGTAAGAATCGACTTGACCATTGAACATAGTTCCCAGGTGTTAGCATTGGAGGTGTTTCAAGTGATCCTGCCTCATGTCGGGATTGTTGAGTTGTAATAACTTCACACATTCTGTCAAACCAGTGAGGTTGTTTGGAGGAAAACTGAGTGTTTTGTTGAGACATTTGATATGGTTGTTGTTGAAGAATGATTTGATGTTGTTGCATCATGAGATATTGTGGTTTTGGATTAAACGGTTGTTGATGAAAGTCTGATTGTGAATGTTGTTGATATGATTGTTGCGGTTGTTGAAACGGTTGTTGATACGATTGTTGATACTGCGGATGATGTTGCGAAGAATGAGGAAAAAAGTAATTGGGTGGTTGAGACATCTTTCGTGATTACGGTAAACTTAGATCGTTAAAGATAAATAAAGGTTGTAATTAGATTTGAAAAACTTGATATCAAACTCGGTATGTTCTGATTTGTTTCAAACTCGGTATGTTCTGATTAGTTTCAAACTCGGTATGTTCAGATAAGCATCCAAACTCGATAAGTCCTGATATAACTCAAACTCGGTAGTTAAGGATAGCTATCAAACTCGGTAAGTAAGATGAATATCAAACTCAAACTCGGTATCTTGATGAAATTTGAGCAGAGTTTCCCCTAGTAGGTTGCCACAAAGAACCTAACTCGATAAACGATTAGGTAAAAGGCTAACTCGCCAAAGTAGAGTCCAAACTCGGTAAGAGCTTACAGATCCTAACTCGATAGAATCTCCCCAAACTCGATAGAAACCTCTAACTCGCTAGGACCAAACTTGGTAAGACAAATTCCTAACTCGCTAGCAACGATATGAACAGTAACCGGATGTGACTAAAACACTTTTAAAACCTAGTTTTTCTACCAAATCAAACCTAAATCAACCTATATTATCCCTTGGCGAATGATACCACTTGTTAGGTCACCATTTTACAACATAATCACTTAGAAATCTAGAGAGAGAAAGTAAGTAGAGAGAGAGAGTGGAAGGAACCCTAAATAAGAAATGAAAGACTAATAATAATATTAAGAGAACCAACAACCTCAAATGAGGTTATACGTTACTATTTATAGGTAAGGATTAGGGCTTCACGACACTTAGACAATATTACATACTTAGCTCTTAGACTTTATCCAAACCTTTAAACTAAGCATAAAACTTTATAAAACTTATAAAATAACTAACGTATTAACTAAATAATGCAACCTATAACAAAATTCAATGACCGACACTTAAAATAATAAAGTCTATTCCCAACATGACTCATTTAAATATATCAAATTTGTTATACAAAGAAGTAAAAGGAAAAATCGTAAAGTTACGTGGGGTCAAAGAGACTATCTTTTCACGTTCCAAAGAAACCACATTCTTATATTTTAAGAACACATGTTTATCATACGAGTATTTTAGTAACCACGAATGCTGTCATTCATGTCGTACTTGCACTCAATTATTAATAAATTATTTTGTGTCACATTAAGTTTTGGGAATGTCTAACCAATGCCCTAAGGGCATTGGTTAAGATTTGTCTTTTGTGACTTTTAATTACATAAATGATCCTTTTGGTTAACACAAAATTGCATATTTGGATATGGACCCACACAAATAAAAATTAAAAAACACAAAAAGACAAATATTAACCAATGCCCTTAGGGCACTGGTTAGACATTCCCTTAAGTTTTTGGTATTATATTACCTGGGACAAAAATTTGCAACACACCGTAAATGCTTCACATCCCTACTGTACTGGTTATAATATATACTCGTGCACGCATAGGGTTTTGACATGAGTTTTTATCACGTGCTAATATCATAAATATTTTCTTAAGATTGTATACAATTCAAATACCTTTTTCTTATTAATACATAATACTAGTCGCATGACCCGTCCGATGGACGGGCTAACATCATATAAATTGGATAATATTATTACTTATGAGGTCCATACTTATGAGCATCCATACTTATGATATTTGTTTTATGATTCGTAATTTAAGTAATTAGTTAAATCTAATACGTTTTCAAACATAAACGGATTCATCTAATTAGTACATCATGAAAATACTGGCATAAATAAATCCAAACAATCAATTTAACTGAAAAGGCATACAGTAAAAACTCTATAATTTAATACCCGATAAATTAATAACCTCAATAAAATTAATAATTTGTCCAGTCCCAACTTGGGACCAGCACAAATTTGGATCCCAATCGATAAAATAATAAGATAATAATTTTTTTGAAACCCCAGTGTATATATATTAGTCACAACAAACTATAAATTAATAATTACTAAAAATTCATATATATGTATATATGTGTGTGAGAGATACACTTCAAAATCCTAAGATTGTTTAATAAAAAATGAAATTCATTGCCACTTGTTATTTTTTGTTGAACTTCAAATCTATATAGAGTTTATCTCAAAATCTTCTTATTGCTGTAAAGTATTAGTGTGTTGTCTTCTCGTATTGCAACAAAAATTGTTAATTTTATTTTCATTAAGTGTGAATATGAGTCATAAAATGTTAATTAAAAATTGCTTTTCTAAATTATTTTCATCTCTAACTAGTATACATTGTAACTATTATATTGGATTTGAAAATTTAAAGGCCATACGTAAAATCTTTTTAAATTAATAAATTATTAATTTATCAATATAATAATATCTCGCTAAATTAATAAAATATCACGGTCCCAAAATCATTAATTTATAGAGGTTTTAAAAATATATTGCTGAAACCATTCAATCAAAAGTGTGAAACAATATCTTTATCTGATTTGATGAAAACTACATCCCGATTACCACCACAACATCATCAATATATTTGCATGTGTCATGTGTTAATGCTACTAATTGTTTCCTTGTGGCTTCCTTTCCTACAATGTATCTGGCACACGTGATGCAAGTAGATTTAAGCTAACTACCATCTCCATGCCTTTTCTTTCATCATTGACAGCGTGGAGATTTTTCTGGACAGCATGGCATATGTGAAACTCAATCAGTTTCATTTTGCCAACCTTAAATGAAACTGATTGAGTTTCACTTTTATAATTACTTTAAAAAAAACAATAGTGACATTATTTACCTATTTTTGTATCTACACAAACTTGATGTACTCAACCGCCTCGTCTAGCATGTGGCTACGTTGCTGCATACTGCATAATGATGTCCTTGCACATTAGCCATTTTCTGAAAAAGATGCATAAAAAATAAACATAAAAAATTTATACAAATATGACCGCTCTAGGAATGACTATTGATTTTACGACCTTTCAACACACTATTATAAATTTACAGCTAACTATTTTCGGTTTAAGCATACCTGTACTAAAAACTACCTGTGTTGATCAGTGATCCAACCTGGTCGTCCTGCCGATTTTTCCACTCATAATGCAATCAGTAACTCGCCTTTGTAAAAGCCGTCATCTTTAACACCGTTAATCTTTTTTTGTCTGCTGTCAAAGTGTTCGAAGGTCAGTTTAGAAGTCACTAAAGAGGTAGTTGTAGATAACATTTCTATATAACAAAGTCAGTAGTGACACCTCCTACTTGAACTAAACTAATAAGCACCCCAAATCTTATATAGGAAAGTCTAAAAAATCACTGAAAATCAGCTATTCGACCTCAAGTGAACCATTCAATCAAATGCTTGTTATGGCTGACGCCTGAAAGCACCCGTTTGCCCAATTTTTGTTAGGTATGGGAATAAATAAATTGGTATGTCATTACTTCCTCATTTTTCTTGTCCTCAAAAGCAACGTTGAAAATCTTCAAAACATGCAAAAAAAACCTAAATTTTTTTCAGAGACAAACCGAGCATGTGTTTTAAGCTCCAAAAGAAAAGGATAGCTGATGAGGCAAAAAATGAACCACTTTTATGGGGTCATTTAAGCCCGGAATTGAATTTATTTGATCAAATATTGCCCTAAATCGTTCCTTTTGTGATTTTAAGTACTTTGGGAGAGAAATCTGGAAAAGGAAGCAATTCAGACGTTTTTGGAGCATAAAAGTGACTTAATTTTCCATGCTGGAAACAGTGTATGACGGCGTCAAGAAGGAAATCCTGACGGCATCAAGAGTAAAATCCATGACGACCCAGAAGAAACCTGAAGGCATCACAAAAAGGGCGTCAAGAGTTAATATGGTGACGGCCTGCATAAGGTGTACACATGACGGCGTCAGACCCAGATCTAGGCAGTCCGAGGAACTATTTGGCGGCGAGATGACGGCGTCAGACATTTGTTCTTGACGCCGTCACCCATCAGAATCTATATATAGTTTTCTATTTTTCATTCATTAGAGAGGGACTTGTGTGGAGAAACCCTAGGGCCGAACTTTGTGAACCCTAGCTCGTATTTTACAGTAAATTCAAGGGTTTTCACCCCTTGAATCCTTTCATGTGCTATTGAGATAAGTCTTCTCTTAATTCAATCAATATGTCTATGTGTTGGTTGTCTATATCTCGTGCTTGTCTTGATTTCAACATGTTAGGCTAGATCTATCTTGTGTTTGCTTAGATCTAATGAAACCTAGATGTTAATTATGTGTTGATTACTTGTTTATGGTTGTAATGGATGAATGATTTCAATGTTAGGCTTAAGAAAACTGGCGGATCTACATTGTGTAGCATGCTTGAACGTCTACGGAAACATAAACTGATGTGTACTAGGTTTTATTGGTTGTATTTAATGCATGAGTAAATTCTAATGATCCCATGTTAGGAGCTTCTTAGCCGGCTCGACATAGGAGTGAAGTAGGCACTCATAGGATTGGAGAAGTAAGTACGCCACCCCATGAATGGTATTAAGGAATACAATCCGTCATCCACGCAACTATAACAAGTAATTAATATGTAAAAGATATCTAGGGAGTAGTGAAATCTAAGTAAACACATTTCTCCCATATATTGCTCACAACTTTAGTATAATTTAGTTTAATTTCATTTTTAGTATTTTATTTTAATTGCATCTTAGTATTGGGTTAGTTGACTAGCAACTAATTCCGCCAAATTCCTTTAAAACCGAGATTTTTACTTGCTTTCTAAAAAATATAAAAATACAAAAAGAATCATCCCTCATCTCTAGACCTAGTCTTTAGGTTTTCTAATCCTAGCGACACTATTCCTAGCTGAACGATCAATCCCCCGGTACTTGTCATTATACTATACTACATCGATCAGGTACACTGCCTGGTGTGGGTTGTAAGCTTCTCAATATCCCTTGAGAGGTAAAGCCTGGTGCAATCCCTACGCATCAAGTTTTTGGCGCCGCAGCCTGGGGAATAGTTATTGTCTAGGTTAGAATCTCTTTTTATTAGGTCTACTTTCTAGATTCCTTTCTAGTAAGATTTTATTTTTATTTTTTAGGTTCTCTTTAGTCTATCTTATTTCTTCGTGTTTTTGTTCGTAACTCTTCACCACCCGACATCATGGACGATGGGAACATCTTTGAACCCGTCATCTCACCACAACAAAACCCACCACTTGAACCTCTTAGGCCCCGAACCTTAGGAGAGTATTCCAGACCTAGCCACCAAGGCTACCGAAACACCATTGAGCTCACCGGAGCCAATGTGACCCCCTTGCGATCCGACACCATCCGGTTGGTGCAAAGCGGATGTGCATTCCATGGACTTCGTTCCGAAGATCCAAATCAACATCTCAAGGACTTCCTTAAAATCGTAGATTCCATAGACTTAGATGTTACAACTAGAGAGACAACCCGATTACGCCTATTTCAATTCTCTCTACGTGATCAAGCTAGTCAATGGCTTGAACGTTTACCCGCGGGAACCATCACCACATGGGATGATCTCACCACTCGTTTCCTTGCTCAATTTTTCCCACCGGGGAGAACTACCAAGCTTAGAAATGACATCTTGATGTTCCAACAACGTTAAAGTGAAACTCTCTATGAAGCATGGACTCGTTTCAAGGACTTAATCCAAAAAGTCCCTCATCATGGCATAGATCGTTGGCTCCAAGTCCAAATCTTTTGTGACCATATCGATCTCTCCACGAGGCGAGCCATTGACCAATCGGCCGGTGGTAAGCTACTGATCTAAGTGCGGAACAATCATGGGAACTCATAGAAGATCTTGCGCTCTATGACAACGAAAGTTGGAATGATCCCCGTGACTTGAACAAAATGGACAAGGCAATATCTTTGCCTTCGAACAACTCTAGCACTCCCGACCGTAGGATCATGGAACTTGAGGACCAAGTCAAGTTTCTCATGAAATCTTACGAAGCTCCTAAGCCTTCAAGCCAAGTGAACAAAATCGCTTCTTCATGCGAATTATGTAGTGGTCCCCATGACACTCGTGATTGTGTGGAACTCCCCGAAACAGCTTTTGCGGACTACGCATCCTCGCGTACCGACGAAGCGGGAGATAAGTGGTACACTTTCAAACCCGAGCCAAACCCTTACGGTGATTCATACAACCCCTCTTGGAAAAATCACCCAAACCTTAGGTGGAAACAAAATCAAGCCAATTCTTCCAATCCGCCTAATCGTTACCAACCAAACGGTCCACCCTCCAGTCGTACTTCCAACAACAATCCTTCTAACAACTATGGTAGTACCAACAATCTTGAAGGATTGATGTCTAAGTTCATGGCATCTCAAGAAGCTCGCATAGCTAGGTTGGAAACCGAATTCAACCAACAACAAACAGAGATGACCAACAAGATAGACAACTTGTTGAAAGCCCTCAACAACCAAGCGTTAACCACACCTAGGAAGGACACTAGGGACACCAATAACGGAATCCAAATTAAGGACCCTTCATCATCCAAACATGTTCACTTTGTCAATGTTATCACCATTAAGCCAATAGATAAGAATATGGAAGAAAGTGACAAAGATGAAGTTGAAATAGAAACCGAGACTAGGGATGAAATTAGGTAAGTTGAGGTTAATAAGGGAGAGAAGTTAGAGGAAGTAGAGACTATAAAAATGCACTTTGATAAGTTGCCCACCAAGAAAGAACATGAATACCATAAGGATTTATTCGATAGTCCCGAGACACCATATATCCTTGGCACACCCCTTATCAAAATGGGAGACCCCTCTAACATCAACATACCATGCAAGATCGGGCATATGCATATATGGAAAGCTTACATCGATCCTAGATCTCCTATAAACATCATGACTAGGACTTATTACAATTGGGTGATGAAGAAACAACTTGATTATAGGATGATGCCCAATAAGAATTTGATAAGTAATTTTGTAGGAAGAGTGAAGGGATTACATGTGATTATAGGTAATTTCACTTATGAGATCGATTTTATGATAGTAGAAGACACTCGTCCGGTGATAGATGATTGCCTAAGCCAAGTAATATTCGAAAAACCATTTGTTGAGGCCACTAGGATGAGTTATGATCCGACTTTAGGGATAGTTAGGTTCAAGGAAGAGAATGATGAGATTGCCTACCAAATGACAAGCGGCTTATTATAGGAATGATGAGGATAGACGTAGAGGAGTAGAGTATGTGAAGAATAGGATGTTTGGTTTCTACAAAGAATGCTTGCAACTAGGTCCGGAGTACAAAACTGGTTTAGAAGACGACCTAGAGAGTGAAACCAACGATGAGGTCACGTAGTAACCCATGACCTTGAGTCTAGCTACAAGACTCGTAAATAAAGAAAAGCGCTTCTTGGGAGGCAACCCATGGTTTTGTGTGATTTTATTTTGTTTGTTTGTTATTTGCTTCCGTATGCATGCTTTATTTTTTTTGTTGGTAGATCATGTTTCTAAACTAAATGGTGGAAATACTTTAGTTTGTTGTTTAGCCTAGTCTTAACTTCACCCAAAGGTATTTTTGCAAAAGATAAGTGTAAGGGGAAACCCTAAATATGTTTTTAAGAAACAAACCGATCATGATTCTCCACAATATTAAGTGAACATGTATATTCGTATTTGTTAGAGTCAAATGCTTGTATCGAGTCATAATGAAGTTTTGCAGGATTTTCCAGGAAGTAGAACCAAGTTTTTTCCAGAAATTTTCCGAAAACTTAACATAAAAATTTCTGCAGGTCACTTCTGACGGCGTCATGAGTTTACTCTTGACGGCGTCACGTGTAAAAATCTGGAAATTTTACCGGTTTTGTTTTTCTAACGGAGTCTTAAAGTTTTTGTTGAATTATTAGTTTTATAATCTCTAGGAAATCTGCAGACATCATTCCACAAGCATTATATCTTATTTTGTTTTCTATGATTTAGTAACATATGTAGATTGCCTCCGATTTTATGCGAGGTTGCCTTGTCTGTTTTCTCAGGATTTACAGGTTATGTATGACAAGAAGATGATTATTTTTCTGGAAGGGAAGCTTTGATTGTTCATTTTCTTGGAGGAAGATTTAACCTGGCCACCTTATTATCCATACCGAGCGAATCAGGGGAGTATTTGATTTCATTTGTTTTACTTATTTCACTTTTACATTCTTTACTTGAACATTGGGGACAATGTTCATCTGAAGTGTAAGGGGAGGGTAAAATGATGATAACTTATAGATACACTTTCGATTGAGTTTGTTTGTTTGATAGTAGATGTGTAATAAAAGTATGAGAAATACTTATTAGTGCAATTTTAACGCCAAATTTAAAATTTTTTACAACATTTAGGAGTGAAACTTTAGCCATAGCAATCGTCTCATGGATAGGAGATTGTATGACTAGCACAAAACCGTACTATTTAGAAAAATTTTCCTCCCAAATATGTGAGGTTCGCCTTTAGATTTGATAGGAAAAGCATTTACTATTAGTGCTTATGAGTGTACCGGTAGCATTTAGATTCTAGAACTTGCGTTAGTGATGCATCCCGAGACCGCTAGTGAGACTACATTCGTGTAGTAGGATTTACTACATGATAAGAGGCATTAGGATCACCCTTGTGTTAAACCCGTATCATAATTACTTGACCATTTAAGTCATATTACTTGGCTAGTTAAGTCAATTAATTTTTCCTACACCTTAGCGTTGTACTCATTTTTTAGTATACGAAACCCCTAGTACACCCCTCCGAGCCTATCTTTTCGTTTATAACTTTAAGCATCTTACTTAAAGGAAGAATTTTTTACACCCCACTTAAATGTACACCCAAATCGCCTTAGCCTTCCGTGTATGCACTCATTTTTAGTGCATTATTGTTATTTGTTAAACCCTAAGTTAATTGTCTAATTGATTACATGGTTGCTAAGTCGAGTCATATCTTTGTACATATTGTTTTGGGACGATTGGGACTCATGGGTAAAATACTTATTTTATGGAGTAATGGGGAAGAACATCATATTATTACCCCCATATGTACGTTAATCTTAAAAGTACTCCAAGTGTTTTGATTATCTTAATTCGAGTCATTAGATTAGTTCATCGTAAAGCATGTAAAAATTCAAGTGTAAGGGGAATTTTCATTCCCTATGATGTATTATTTTGGATGGTAGGGTAAGATTGTATGCAAAAAAAAAAAAAAAAAAAAAAAAAAAAAAAACGGACCACCATCCCGTTTCATTCTATGTTCATTTTATGTTTTTGTTATTTTTGATTTATTAGCTTAAGTCGAGTCTAGTCTTGGCTTAGCAACGCCATATTGTACATGTAATTAACAAGATTGTTAACTCGCCACCAGTAAAGACTGCCTATATCCAACAAAACCGTGAATTTCATATCCCTACACCTAACGTTACAACCCTTTAAAAAACCTCTTTGATAGTTTATCCTAGGTGCTTACGCCATGTGGTGGAGGTTTGATCCTTTCCCAAGCCTATGGTAATCTATTTTGCTATGACAGGTAGTGAGAGATATTTTCCGTTTCCATATTGTAATTTATACTTTATTACACCCGAGAGATGTGAGTATCTAAACACTATTTGTGAGGTGCTAGTGTATGACCTCCGTGCTTGTCTTTGGTCTTTAGCGGAACGATTATTTGTTGTAATTACTTTTATATTAGTGTTAAATGACCCCTAACTTGTATTTTGATTAGAATAAAAGCGCATTTGCTTGAGGACAAGCAAATCTCAAGTGTAAGGGTATATGATGAGGTGAAAAATGAACCACTTTTAGGGAGTCATTTAAGCCCGAAATTGAATTTATTTGATCAAATATTGCCCTAAATCGTTCCTTTTGTGATTTTAGGTACTTTGGGAGAGAAATCTGGAAAAGGAAGCAATTCAGACGTTTTTGGAGCATAAAAGTGAAGAAAACGCCAAAGACTTAATTTTCCATGCTGGAAACAGTGTATGACAGCGTCAAGAAGGAAATCCTGACGGTGTCAAGAGTAAAATCCATGACGACCCAGAAGAAACCTGAAGGCGTCTCAAAAAGGGCGTCAAGAGTTAATATGGTGACGGCCTACATAAGGTGTACACATGACGGCGTCAGACCCAGATCTAGGCAGTCCGAGGAACTATTTGGCGGCGAGATGACGGCGTCAGACATTTGTTCTTGACGCCATCACCCATCAGAATCTATATATAGTTTTCTATTTTTCATTCATTAGAGAGGGACTTGTGTGGAGAAACCCTAGGGCCGAACTTTGTGAACCCTAGCTCGTATTTTACAGTAAATTCAAGGGATTTCACCCCTTGAATCCTTTCATGTGCTATTGAGATAAGTCTTCTCTTAATTCAATCAATATGTCTATGTGTTGGTTGTCTATATCTCGTGCTTGTCTTGATTTCAACATGTTAGGCTAGATCTATCTTGTGTTTGCTTAGACCTAATGAAACCTAGATGTTAATTATGTGTTGATTACTTGTTTATGGTTGTAATGGATGAATGATTTCAATGTTAGGCTTAAGAAAATTGGCTGATCTCCATTGTGTAACATGCTTGAACGTCTTAGGAAACATGAACCGATGTGTACTAGGTTTTATTGGTTGTATTTAATGCATGAGTAAATTCTAATGATCCCATGTTAGGAGCTTCTTAGCCGGCTCGACATAGGAGTGAAGTAGGCACTCATAGGATTGGGGAAGTAAGTACGCCACCTCATGAATGGTATTAAGGAATACAATCCGTCATCCACGCAACTATAACAAGTAATTAACGTGTAAAAGATATCTAGGGAGTAGTGAAATCTAAGTAAACACATTTCTCCCATATATTGCTCACAACTTTAGTATAATTTAGTTTAATTTCATTTTTAGTATTTTATTTTAATTGCATCTTAGTATTGGGTTAGTTGACTAGCAACTAATTCCGCCAAATTCATTCATAACCGAGATTTTTACTTGCTTTCTAAAAAATATAAAAA
Organism: Artemisia argyi; assembly: GCA_030686995.1. Taxonomy (NCBI): domain Eukaryota; kingdom Viridiplantae; phylum Streptophyta; class Magnoliopsida; order Asterales; family Asteraceae; genus Artemisia; species Artemisia argyi. The sequence goes on along the minus strand of JARVZY010010590.1, from coordinate 25,432 downwards.
TACAAAAAGAATCATCCCTCATCTCTAGACCTAGTCTTTAGGTTTTCTAATCTTAGTGACACTATTCCTAGCTGAACGATCAATCCCCCGGTACTTGTCATTATACTATACTACATCGATCAGGTACACTGCCTGGTGGGGGTTGTAAGCTTCTCAAGATCCCTTGAGAGGTAAAGCCTGGTGCAATCCCTACGCATCAATAGCTCGGTAAGAGCTTAATGCAGACTTTCTCTGCTACCATTCCATGAACTTGACCCGAGTAGCCATGGTATCTAGCTTGAATAGTTGAAGTGAAAGTTTTGCTATTTCTTGCCCAAAACTCATCCCAAACACTGCCCTGCTCCCAAATTAAGTGCAACACCTGCAAATGACACAAAAGTAATTTAGCTATCTATTTTTAAAATCATTTTATATAGCAAATTTGTATGAAATATTAAGCTGGGTATGAAGACTTTACTTACACATGGGTCGATTCAAGGTCATTTTAGTCTCTATTGGGTCAAACAGGACATATTAGGAATTAGCTTCAAACATAGTCATTTTATTCCTTCACTATCATATTACTTTCAAATGGGTCATTGTAGTCTCTAATGGGTCAAACAACACATAACTTTATGGACACATACAACTAACAAATAACTTTGCTTAGTGCTCCAATGAATGCAAGCAAACATGTAAACATAGCCAAATATGAACGGAATTGTCACGTACATGTTTACTTGAGGTCCTCACCTATTGTGTACAGACAATATTTTCACGCAAAATAAAAGATCCCAAATGGCACTTGTGGATCTCCTTTTACCTTGCAGATCAAACATGCTTTAAAAAAATACATCGACTACGATTTGAGACTTTGACGCCAACATTATTCCATTTGCAGTACTTGTTCATAATTTATTCTTATCACTTAAATTTCTTTGAAAAACTACCTGATTCATATTGCTAATAATTAGTTCAAAATTCTTAGTCTGACCACCAAAAAGTTAAAAGTTTGGCTCTTAAAATATTTTATAATAGACATCATTGCAATTGTTGCTTCTACCTACGTATAATCATTTGTCTAATCTCACTAATTTTCAAACAATTATCACACAACCAATATTATACATGTTCTATGAGTTTTTGTAATCTGCTATCACATGGAGTGCCAACATTACATTTATGGCATCCCATAATTATGTAGGTCGACTACTAATTGTTTAACAATTGAGTTTAAGTCGTAACTTGTAGCTAAAGTGACTTATTAACTGCATTTAGGAAATTCCTTGAACACTTGATATGTTTTTTATTAATAACTCAAACACTTGATATGTAATTACTTCACACACAAAGCTATATTCCAATGCAACATATTTTCAAAAAAAAAAAAAAAAAAAAATCATTCAAGACTTTCATCGAACACTTGGTATGCAAATTCATCAACCACTTTATAGTCTTCCTTTTGAAAGCCTTCTATCCAAAACCTGAAACTATACTAACAAATCTAATCCCTAATTCTTCATACAAAACTAGCTGGCTAACCTAATTCGATTTAATCGGAACAAATACTAAAAATAAAAATTTCCTAAGAAGAACGACAAGAAATTGAAGTTGTTTGCGCTGTGATAAATCATTCTCTGATCTGATCATTTTGTGCGTGTTTGAATCATTTCAAATGAAGTGATAGGGAGATCAAAAATTCAATTGATGCGTGGGAATCGCACCTTGCTTTACCTCTCGAGGGATCTCGAGAAGCTTACAACTCCCACCAGGCAGTGTACCTGATCGTTGTAGTATAGTATAGTGACAAGTACCGGGGGATTGATCGTTCAGCTTAGGAATAGTGTCGCTAGGATTAGAAAACCTAATTAATAGTTCTAGAGATGAGAGATGATTATTTTTGTGTTTTTATATTTTTGTGAAAGCAATTAGAATCTCTGGTTTTGAAGGAGTGGGCGGAATTAGTTGCTATTCAACTAACCCAAAGCTATTATATAATTAAAATAAAATAATGAAAACGAAATTAAACTAATTAAACTAAGGTTGTGAGCAGTGGTTGGAGAAATTGTGTTTACTTAGACTTCATTACTCCCTAGATATCTTTTACATGTTAATTACTTGTTACACTTGTATGAATGACGGGTTGTATTCCTTAATACCATTCGTGGAGTGGCATACATAACTCCCCAACTCTATGAGCTCTTATCTCCTCCTACACCATGACCCAGCACAACTATAGGGATTGTAAACAGTGGCTCATGCATTAAATACAACCAATAAAGACCTAGTACGCCTCGGTTCATGTTTCTTAAGATGTTCAAGCATGTTACCATTTGGAGATCTGCCAGTTTTCTTAAGCCTAACATATAAATCATTCATTCAAAACAAGAATAGACAAGTAATCAACACATAATCAACATCTAGGTTTCATTAGATCTAAGCAAACACAAGAGAGATCTAGCCTAGCATAGTAGAATTGAGACAAGAACAAGAGATAAACAACCAACACATAGACATATTGATTGAATTGAAAGTACACTTATCTCAATTACAATGCAAGGTCTCAAGGGTTTGGAACCCTTGAAAAACCTGTGAAAGAGGCACCAAAATCGTCTTTAGGGTTTCACCAAAACTTCTCCTTTTTTATGAAAAAACTAGAAAACTATATATAGGAAAATCGTTCTGACGGCGTCAAGAGTTAAATCTGATGCCGTCAACTCGCCGCCATATACTTCCTCGGACGCCCTAGATCCACTTGTGACGGCCTATGTGACGCCGTCACCACCTTCGGTATTTTATTCTTGGCCACTTTGACGCCGTCACCTCTCCATCTGACGCCGTCACCAGCTACGGTAAATTATTCTTCATGTCTGACACCGTCAAGCTTTTGGTCTTGACGCCGTCACCTTGTATCTTCAGCTTGGATTTTTGGTACTTTGCCGTTTTCTTCACTTTATGCTCCAAAAACGTCCAAAATAGCCTCTTTTCCAGAATTCACTCTCCAAATACCTAAAATCACAAAAGGAACGATTTAGGGCAATATTTGATCAAATAAAGTCGGATTCGGGCTTAAATGACCCCCTAAAAACGGATCATTTTTCGCCTCATCATATACTCTTACACTTGAGATTTGCTTGTCCTCAAGCAAATGAGCTTTTATTCTACTCAAAAGACAAGTTAGGGGTCATTTAACACTAATATAAAAGTAATTACAACAAATAATCGTTCCACTAAAGACCAATAGACAAGCACGGAGGTCATACACAAGCACCTCACAAATAGTGTTTAGATACTCACATCTCTCGGGTGTAATAAAGTAATATAACATTATGGAAATGGAAGATATCTCTCACTACCTGTCATAGCAAAATAGATTACCATAGGCTTGGGAAAGGATCAAACCTCCACCACATGGCGTAAGCATCTAGGATAAACTATCAAAGAGGTCTTTTAAAGGGTTATAACGTTAGGTGTAGGGATATGAATTACACGGTTTTGTTGGATAAAGGAAGTTTTACTGGTGGCGAGTTAACAATCTTAGTTAATTACATGTACAAGATGGCGTTGCTAAGCCAAGACTAGACTCGACTTAAGCTAATAAATGAAAAATAACAAAAACATAAAATAAACATAGAATAAAAACGGGATGGTAGTCCGTATGTTTTTTTCTCTTTTTTTTTTTTTTTTTTTTCTTTTCTATTTATTTTTTTTTTCTTTTTCTTGATTTTTTCGATTTTTTTTTCTTTCTTTTTTTTTTTTTTTTTTTTTTTTTTTTGCATACACTCTTACCCTACCATCCGAAATAATATATCATAGGGGTATGAGCATTCCCCTTACACTTGAATCTTTACATACTTTACATTTAACTAATCTAATGACTCGAATTAAGAAAATCAAAACACTTGGAGCACTTTTAAGATTAACGTACATATGGGGGTAATAAGTGATGTTCTTCCCCATTACTCCATAAAATAAGTACTTACCCATGAGTCCCAATAGTCCCAAAACAATATGTACAATGATATGACTCGACTTAGCAACCATGTAATCAATTAGAAAGTTAACTTAGGGTTTAACAAATAACAATAATGCACTAAAATGAGCGCATACACGGAAGGCTAAGGCGATTTGGTTGTACATTTAAGTGGGGTGTAACAAATTCTTCCTTTAAGTAAAATGCTTAAAGTTAGAAACGAAAAGATAGGCTCGAAGGGGTGTACTAGGGGTATCGTGTACTAAAAATGAGTACAACGCTAAGGGTGTGGGAAAAATTAGTTGACTTAACTAGCCAAGTAATATGACTTAAATGGTCAAGTAATCATGATACGGGTTTAACACAAGGGTGATCCTAATGCCTCTTATCATGTAGTAAATCCTACCACACGAATGTAGTCTCACTAGCGGTCTCAGGATGCATCACTAACGCAAGTTCTAGAATCTAAATGCTACCGGTACACTCATAAGCACTAATAATGAATGCTTTTCCTATCAAATCTAAAGGCGAACCTCACATTTTTGGGTGGAAAATTTTTCTGAATATACGGTTATGTGCTAGTCATACAACCTCCTATCCATGAGACGCTTGCTATGGCTAAAGTTTCACTCCTAAATGTTGTAAAAAATTTTAAATTTGGCGCTAAAATTACACTAACAAGTATTTCTCGTAGTTTTATTACTCATCTACTATCAAACAAAACAAACTCAAGTGAAAGTGCATATGTAAGGTATCATCTTTTTACCCTCCCCTTACACTTAAGATGAACATTGTCCCCAATGTTCAAGTAAAGAATGTAAAAGTTAAAAAGTAAAGAGAATGAAATCAAATACTCCCCTGATTCGCTCGATATGGATTTTAGTTGGCCAGGTTAAATCTTCTTCCAAGAAAACGAACAATCAAAGCTTCCCTTCCAGAATATAAATCATCTTCTTGTCACAAATAACCTGTAAATCCTGACAAAAGTAGACAAGGCAACCTCGCGTAAAATCGGCGGCATCCTATATAAGTTACTAAATCCTAGAAAACAAAGTAAGATATAATGCTTGTGGAATGAAGTTTGCAGATTTCCTGAAGATTATAAAACTTAATAATTCACAAAAACTATAAGACTCCGTTAGAAAAACAAAACCGGTAAAATTTCCAGATTTTAACTCCTGACGCCGTCAAGAGCAAACCCTGACGCCGTCAGAATGGACCTGCAGAAATTCTTATGTTAAGTTTCCGGAAAATTTCTGGAAAAATTTTGTCCTACTTCCTGGAAAATCCTGCAAAACTTCATTATGACTCAATACAAGCATTTGACTCTAACAAATATGAATATACATGTTCATTAAATATTGTGGATAATCATGATCGGTTTGTTTCTTAAAAACATATTTGGGGTTTCCCCTTACACTTATCTTTTTGCAAAAATACCTCTAGGTTGAAGTTAAGACTAGGCCAAACAACATAATAAAGTATTTCCACTTTTTAGTAGAGAAACATGATCAACCAACAATAAAAATAAAACATGCATACGAAAGCAAATAACAACCAAACAAATAAAAATCACACAAAACATGGGTTGCCTCCCAAGAAGCGCTTTTCTTTATTTACGAGTCTTGTAGCTAGACTCAAAGTCGTGGGTTACTACGTGATTTCATCATTGGTTCCACTCTCTAGGTCGTCTTCTAAACCAGTTTTGTATTCCGGACCTAGTTGCAAGCATTCTTTGTAGAAACCAAGCATCCTATTTCTAACATACTCTACTCCTCTACGTCTATCCTCATCATTCCTATAATAAGCCGCTTGCTTACGTTCCTTTTCGAAATTAGAGAGAAGGCGGTATTGCTCAATCTTGTAGGGCATTTGATAAGCAACCTCATCATTCTCTTCCTTGAATCTAACTATCCCTAACGTCGGATCATAACTCATCCTAGTGGCCTCAACAAATGGTTTCCCAAATATTATTTGACTTAGGCAAGCGTCTATCACCGGACGCGTATCTTCTACTATCATAAAATCAATCTCATAGGTGAGATTCCCTATAATCACATGTACTCCCTTAACTCTTCCTGCAAAATTACTTATCCAACTTTTACCGGGCATTATCCTAAAATTGAGTTGCTTCTTCATCACCCAATTGTAATAAGTCCTAGACATGATGTTCACGGGGGATCTAGGGTCTATGTAAGCTTTCCATACATGCATGTGCCCGATATTGCATGGGATGTTAATGTTAGAGGGGTCTCCCATTTTGATCAGGGGATCGCCAAAGATATATGTTGTCTCGGGACTATCGAATAAATACTTATGGTATTCCCGTTCTTCTTTGGTTGGCAACTTATCAAAATATTCCTCTATAGGTTCTACCTCAACTTCCCTACTCTCATCCTCACTACTGGCTTCTACTCTAACTTCATCTTTGTCACTCTCCTCTATCTCCTTATCTATCGGCTTAATGGTGACAACATTGACAAAGTGGACATGTTTGGATGATGAGGGGTCCTTAGCTTGGATTCCACTATTGGTGTCCCTAGTGTCCTTCCTAGGTGTAGCTAATGTTTGGTTGTTGAGGGCTTTCAACAAGTTGTCGATTTTGTTGGTCAACTCCGTTTGTTGTTGGTTGAATTCGGTTTCAAACCTAGCTATGCGAGCTTCTTGAGATGCCATAAATTTCGACATCAATCCTTCAAGATTGTTGATACTACCATAGTTGTTAGAAGGATTGTTGTTGAAGGTATGGTTGGATGGTGGACCGTTTGATTGGTAACGATTAGGTGGGTTAGATGAATTGGGTTGATTTTGTTTCCACCTAAGGTTTGGGTGATTTTTCCATGAGGAGTTATATGAATCACCGTATGTGTTTGGCTCGGGCTTGAAAGTGTACCACTTATCTCCCGCTTCGTCGGTACGCGTGGATGCGTAGTCCGCAAAAGCTGTTCCAGGGAGTTCCACACAATCACGAGTGTCATGGGGACCACTACATAATTCGCATGAAGAAGTGATTTTGTTCACTTGGCTTGAATGCTTCGGAGCTTCGTAAGATTTCATGAGAAACTTGACTTGGTCCTCAAGTTCCATGATCCTACGGTCGGGAGTGCTTGAATTATTCGAAGGCAAAGATATTGCCTTGACCGTTTTGTTCAAATCACGGGGATCATTCCAACTTTCGTTGTCATAGAGAGCAAGATCTTCTATGAGTTCCCATGATTGTTCCGCACTAAGATCACGTAGCTTACCACCGGCCGATTGGTCAATGGTTCGCCTCGTGGGGATGTCGATATGGTCATAGAAGATTTGGACTTGGAGCCAAAGATCTATGCCATGATGAGGGACTTTTTGGAGTAAGTCCTTGAAACGAGTCCATGCTTCATAAAGAGATTCATTTTGACGTTGTTGAAACATCAAGATGTCATTCCTAAGTTTAGTAGTTCTCCCCGGTGGGAAAAATTGAGCAAGGAAACGAGTGGTGAGATCATCCCATGTGGTGATGGATCCCGCGGGTAAACGCTCAAGCCATTGACTAGCTTGATCCCGTAGAGAGAATTGGAATAGGCGTAAACGGGTAGTCTCTCTAGTTTCAACACCTAGGTCTATGGAATCTACGATTTTGAGGAAGTCCTTAAGGTGTTGGTTTGGATCTTCGGAACGAAGTCCATGGAATGCACATCCGCTTTGCACCAACCAGATGGTGTCGGATCGCAAGGGGGTCACATTGGCTCCGGTGAGCTCAATGGTGTTTCGGTAGCCTTGGTGGCTAGGTCGGGAATACTCTCCTAAGGTTCGGGGCCTAAGGGGTTCTAATTGTGGGTTTTGTTGTGGTGGGATGATGGGTTCAAAGATGTTACCACCTTCCATGATGTCGGATGGTAAAGAGTTACGAACAAAGGCACGAAGAAATAAGATAGACTAAAGAAGACCTAAAAATAAAAATAAAAATCTTACTAGAAAGGAATCTAGCAAGTAGACCTAATAAAAAGAAATCCTAACCTAGACAATAACTATTCCCCGGCAGCGGCGCCAAAAACTTGATGCGTGGGAATCGCACCTTGCTTTACCTCTCGAGGGATCTCGAGAAGCTTACAACCCCCACCAGGCAGTGTACCTGATCGTTGTAGTATAGTATAGTGACAAGTACCGGGGGATTGATCGTTCAGCTTAGGAATAGTGTCGCTAGGATTAGAAAACCTAATTAATAGTTCTAGAGATGAGAGATGATTATTTTTGTGTTTTTATATTTTTGTGAAAGCAATTAGAATCTCTGGTTTTGAAGGAGTGGGCGGAATTAGTTGCTATTCAACTAACCCAAAGCTATTATATAATTAAAATAAAATAATGAAAACGAAATTAAACTAATTAAACTAAGGTTGTGAGCAGTGGTTGGAGAAATTGTGTTTACTTAGACTTCATTACTCCCTAGATATCTTTTACATGTTAATTACTTGTTACACTTGTATGAATGACGGGTTGTATTCCTTAATACCATTCGTGGAGTGGCATACATAACTCCCCAACTCTATGAGCTCTTATCTCCTCCTACACCATGACCCAGCACAACTATATGGATTGTAAACAGTGGCTCATGCATTAAATACAACCAATAAAGACCTAGTACGCCTCGGTTCATGTTTCTTAAGACGTTCAAGCATGTTACCATTTGGAGATCTGCCAGTTTTCTTAAGCCTAACATATAAATCATTCATTCAAAACAAGAATAGACAAGTAATCAACACATAATCAACATCTAGGTTTCATTAGATCTAAGCAAACACAAGAGAGATCTAGCCTAGCATAGTAGAATTGAGACAAGAACAAGAGATAAACAACCAACACATAAACATATTGATTGAATTGAAAGTACACTTATCTCAATTACAATGCAAGGTCTCAAGGGTTTGGAACCCTTGAAAAACCTGTGAAAGAGGCACCAAAATCGTCTTTAGGGTTTCACCAAAACTTCTCCTTTTTTATGAAAAAACTAGAAAACTATATATAGGAAAATCGTTCTGACGGCGTCAAGAGTTAAATCTGACGCCGTCAACTCGCCGCCATATACTTCCTCGGACGCCCTAGATCCACTTGTGACGGCCTATGTGACGCCGTCACCACCTTCGGTATTTTATTCTTGGCCACTTTGACGCCGTCACCTCTCCATCTGACGCCGTCACCAGCTACGGTAAATTATTCTTCATGTCTGACGCCGTCACCTTGTATCTTCAGCTTGGATTTTTGGTACTTTGCCGTTTTCTTCACTTTATGCTCCAAAAACGTCCAAAATAGCCTCTTTTCCAGAATTCACTCTCCAAATACCTAAAATCACAAAAGGAACGATTTAGGGCAATATTTGATCAAATAAAGTCGGATTCGGGCTTAAATGACCCCCTAAAAACGGATCATTTTTCGCCTCATCATCAATTATCCCCAAAACGTTTGCATAATTATCGGCCATTTTGAAATTGATAGAGTTATTCTAAATAATTTTGAATCAAGATTCAAAATTAACTGATATGGTGATCTTTTAATTCCGAATTGTAGGTATATTTATAGGTTGAATTTGAATGAGATTGATTTCTTGCTTGAAATCAGGAATTTGATTTGGGGGTTTTGGTTGAATTGTGAAAGGAGTGTGGAATGAGTGTGGTTTTGGTTGACAGCTAATTTAAATGGGACAAGGTGGCATACTTTTTGGTTTTCACATATTTCTTGGTTGCCAAGTGGCATATATGACATGACATGTTCCTCTAATATATATGTGGGGAGATATTGTCTTAAAATGTATTGGGATTCACATTTTTAATGTTTAAATAAGTCTTTAATTTTCTTTGTATGTAAAATTTCTACAATAACTTTGATTGGTATAAAGAAAGAATAACAAACAAACTAATATTAAGAATATGGTATCAACCATTAATGTTAAGATGGTTGATTGTCGTGATTTTTTTTATTCTGTTCGTTTATTTTAAATGTCCATATTAATATTTTTATCCATCTCAAAAAAAGTATCTGATTTTTAATAAGAAAAGTCAAAATGATTGTTTTTACTGTCCCCATGCGATGCATTTATGCTTTTGAGTCCCAATGTTTGTATGTGTTTATGCTTTTATGTCCCCAATGCTCGTATGCGTTAATGCTCATATGTTTAGGCCCCTTCATTATTTGTATGATGTGCTTTCTTATGTTGTATGATTAAATGCCTATATGCTTGCATGCGTGTTTTTTATGCCTTGTGCGCCTTATCTGCCTCTTATGCTTTATATGCATTCATAGTTCATCCTTTCATGCAATGCTACACAATCGCACAACCCGAGGCATGGAAGAAGGAAGCAAGAAGTTCCAAAGTGCGAGTTTGGTAAATTTTGATCGCTTTCTAAATCTATATCGACACTCAACCCACCATATCTAGAAAACTCCTAAAGATCATAAAGGCATACACATATGTAGCATGGAGTGGGGACTGTTAACGAAAAATATTGCCAAATTTCTAAATGGCATGTCATCGATCATCAGATGTCCTTGTTCCCGTCTTGTCCAAATAACATAGGTCAAACAACAAAGGTATTAAATGATAACAAATGTAGGTTAAAAGAAGCATCAAAATACTTTAAACCTGAATCACATTATTACTTAAAACTGGTTTTGGTCACCTTCCCAACAAATGGTGTACCAAAAGTCCAACAAAAGTTGCATTAATAACCATCTACAAATCAATCGGGCCTAAGGGGGATCAGATAAGTTATAATGGCATAACGCCATAACATACTATAAGAAGCTTGTGTTTATAATTAAGGGAAAAATGGAACAATTCAGACATTCAATTGCATAACAATGTATTTAAAGGAGTCGGGTTCGCTAGATGAAATGAGTCAAATTTTCCGTTTAAAGTTAAATGGGTCAAATTTGTCAAAAGTCAACCATTCATAGATTTTGATTCTTAAAAATTGGAAATATCATCAAAACAGGAGATGAAGAACATATGTATCATTTAAAAGAGTTTATATGAATTAAAATGCCAATGAAAAAGGGTCATGAACCATGAGCTTATGAACATGATGATTTTACGTTTTTGTAAATGTTAACAGGGAATGAACTAAAAGGGTATCTATATTACCATTTTGGACTAAAATAAATGGATAAGATAAGTTAAAAATTTTGGTAAATAAGAACAATTCGTTAAATTGCCAGTAGAAAGAAGATCTTTAGACCTGGACTTGAAGTGAGGAACTTCATAACCTGATAGCATTAATAAAAAGAATTACAAAGGTATGAGACTCATTTACTGTACATTTATATATTATCGTTGTTCAAACATGAAAGCAACGATTTCCATGGTAGCAGAAACTTAGACATCTTGTAATTCAGAACCAATGGGAGGTGTCTAATGAAACAGGCACATCCAGATATGTGAAAGAACCTTCCATTACCTGGTTATCACCAACCAATTCATCCAACTGGGGAGTCTTTATTAAATCGATGTCTGCCAATAATTGTATCTATTGGAATGCAATACAAATGGTTTAGCAATCAACATCTTAGAGAATAAATACATATACTTTCCTTTTTAGTGTGTTAATGTGTAAGGTTTCAACTATATCTCCCTTCTAAGAAACTGAAAAACTTGACCCCAATAAAAGATTATTACAAAAGGAGGCGTGCATTGCTGTTATCAATTTTTTCAAAACCAAGCATCACCAATAGCTTATTGGAGTTTTTAAATCTAACGTGGTGAGATGAGATTGAATTAAGAACATGTATCATAAATATGTTAATATTTCCACATCAGGTATCGACATTGTGCCATGTATGTGTAATCATGAATAAATGAACACTGACCGATTTTAACAAACGGGTTGGTACATGCTTATGTCTTTAAAGCACACAAACTATTTAAAATAAGCAAATCCCAACCCACCCACCCCCCCTAAAGTGCTTATTTACTCTTGAAGTAAGGCGTTTCATCCAAATTCCATAAACTGCTCATTTGCTTTAACTATAAGGCTATAAGCTACCTATGTACATATTTTAATGAGTTGAAAGTATGGTTTGATTATCATGTTGACATGTTCTATAAATATCATATAACACCTTAATGTTTATAAAGGTGTGTTTCAACGATGATCAAAATGGTGCATTTCAATGATGATCAAGCTAAGAGTCATTTGTCACTCCTCTCATCTTACCACCTCTACCTATGCGGCTACTTCTTAATGCACGCGGTCATTGGATTTTTTAATGTTAAGTATCATAACAACTAATATCTACAAAATTAAGATCAAGCACACACCTAAAACTGAATCACGACTAAAAAATGACGACCATCAAATATAGATAATAGACAACTAAAAAGATGTTCATGTAGAATTATATCATTCCCAATAATCAACACCACGATATTACTCGCCTCTACCATACCCAACCTATCGTTATTGCGCATGCTTGGTTGCTAAACAATAGCCATTAAGTTTCACAAGTAGATACTAATAAGGAAGTTTCTAGACAATAGCCATTAAGTTCAACACATTAGGAATATTTTGCAGGAAAAAAGCTTCCTGCAACGGCCAAAATTTGTCTGTATACTATCAAATAATTAAGAAAAGTTTACTTGCCATGTGTCTTTTTGTCACCAAAGTCGAAAACTTTAATAAGAACAACATTGTGATTACTACATTAAGATCGCTTGTGTTCGAAAAAGTTTGATAGATTACACACTGAAAACTTCGATAACTGTATAACCATAACATGAATAGCTATACTAAACTTGGTATCTTTAATTTACCTATTAACTAATGAGAAATAACCATTCTACTTGAATAGCTTAAACTATAATCAACATTCTACAATCACTTCAATCTTATAACTTCAAACATTATCAAAACACAATAAAAATAAAAACTTTACATAATGATCATATTTTATTGAATCCCAACGAAAGAACCTTAATCACATCTAATTGCACCTTTAAGAACTGATAATCAAATAAGAAAGTTGGTATTTAATTCAGATTTTTAATGACAACAAATCCAGCAGAAAACTTACGAAGCATGCTTATAGCTTCAAACCCAATCAAATCGTTAATGCTCATGAGTCAGACTTTACCTTTGTTGTTGAATTCGGTTTTGTAGAACTAAGATGAGATGAGATAACCCTGAAATCAAGTACAAAACTTGATAAATCAAAAATAAGGTTTATAATTATGTGTTAGTTAAGCTAAACAGAGAGCTTTACAGATAATTGAACTAACCTTGATAATAAAATAATATATTATTGATGCAAACTGAATCAACAATCAAAGAACCAACTTTGATTCAGGGTTCTATGAAGTAAACGCATGTTGAGTTGATGAATTCGGACTTTGATACTTCAGTAGGATTAAAGGGTTATGGGAATGTAAACGCATGTTGTATTGCTTTCATGGAATTGAACCGGTTTTGTTTTTCAATTTACATTTTTTGCCTCTAATTATGTAAATATACTGATAAGGCCCATGTGTTTTTATAGTTTTTTGGCACATGTAATTGCAAAATGATTTTTTTAATTTTTTTACGCAATTTAGGAAATAATTAGATATAATTATTTTTCCAAAAAAAAATCAAATCAAATCAAATCAAATAAAAAAATTATTATTTAATAAGGGAAGGTTGAGTTTTTTTGAAATGAAAAAGTCTCCATTTGAGGTTTTGTTTTATTATATTAAAATGATAGAGATAAATGTTACTGTTGGTGCACGCTAACAAAAAAAATCAAAATATTTTGTTTAAAAGCTCAAGTATCTTTTAAGTTAAACATAACAGATTAACCCTGATAAGTGTATAATTTATATTTTGATCACTTGTCACACTATTTTCTTAATCCTTGTTAACACTTTCTTTGGAATGACATATTATTTTTAACACTGTCCCTATTACAAGTTTTATAATAATTTTTAAAATCTAAAGTCGGTGCTCCATAAATTTTAGTAATTAACTAATTAAGGTCTTTTACTTTTGTACTATTCATAATATTGTTATGTGAAATAATTTATAATCTTAAAATTTGTTTATAAATATCTTCCTAACTCTAAATGAAAAAATAAAATAAAAAAATAAAAAATAATGAAGAGTGATAAATTGAATACCGAATGTGAATGTTTTTGCGGTTAAGAAGATGAAGTAAGAAGAAAATTTGAGATGATAATTACTCGTTTGTTATCATTATTGTCACTTATATTATTACTAGACTATAGACCCGCGGGTTTCGAGGGTGGCAATTAAAAAATTACAATCTAAGATAACTTGAAAAATACAATATACATATCCTTACTTGATTAAAATAAAACATTCACCAAACATATAGGACACGTAGGAGTGTTTGTTTTACATAATTAAACAGACTTGTGAGCTTATGTAACTTTATAAAATATCATAAGCCCGCTTTGTATTACAAATACATATGTATTACTCGGTTAAAATAAAACATTCATAGTATATCCAGGTAACTAGTTACAGATTTCAATTTTTTGTTATACATTACCTAAATAATAACTCAATTCCATAGCTATAAAATTATTTTTTCACCCATTACGATGTGCGGGCAAATGTATCTTTTTTATTAATTAAACCGGTTATAATACCCGCACACACGCGGGGTTCTTTCTTTTTGAATTATATATTTTTATTTATTAAAAATAAATAATTTAATCTTTGTTTTGTTTGATTCATGATGTTTAATTATAGTTTTTTATTATTAAAGATAATTATTTAAAAATTTTAATCCATTGTTAATTATATCTTATCTATATTTTTTGTATTTATCTTCTACTTGTGTTATGGATAAATATAAAATATTACCTAATAAGAAAATAATTTTTTTTAATAAAATTATTACTAAATAAGGTATGAATGCATTTTTTTGAAATGAAAAATTCTCAATAGGGGGTTTTGTTTTATTATATAAAAGATGGTTACCATAGTTTATCATTAACTTATTTTTGATTCTTTGAAATAATATATAACTTATTTATATGGAAATTATTAACTTACATTTATTTTGATAGAGAAATATTCCTAATTTAGGTTACAGTCTAATCCATATTTGCCACATCCACTGGTGTGGATATTAATTGGTTGTCGTCTCACGTAGTAGTTTGAAGATTATATTTAGAGAAAATTACTAAAAGAGTACAAAAGTACAATGGCTTGTCATTTTGTGATCACTTTTGTACATTTTTCTCAAAAGAGTCATGCTTAACTGCTCGACTGCTCAACTCTACTAGAATTATGCCACGTGTCCCACTACCAATTGTACCACAAAATCTTTATGAAATCTATTTAACTATTCACAGGTACAAAAAGAAATAGTTTTTTATTAAATGACGGCGCTCAACCTAAGTGCTCGACTGACGGTGCTCGACTTATGTGCTTACTTTTTGCTTAAAAAATTGAACCATATCTTTCAACATCAAATCAAATCTTTTAATTTTAAAATTAGTTTTCCTTTATTTTTTTTTCTTTTTTGGTATTTTGGTTTTCTCATTTTGTGAAAAAAAAAAAAAAAAAAAAAAAAAAAAAAACACGCACAAAACACAACTTTTTTTTTCTTTTTACTATCTTACTAATACTGTTAAAAAAAACGCACAAAACACACACTTCTCTTGGTAAATGTGCATGGCTTAGATCAAGACGATACATATTGTTTCTGGAAAAAAAAACACACACCAAAAAACACACAAATCTAGTGGTTCTCATAAGTTTAATCGGTTACCAAATTGATTCCGATTTGCACAGTAACGCATAAAGTGTTTTGGGTGAAACCGACCAGTAAAAACCTGCGATGGAATCTATACAAGTAAGTAAAACGTGCGATCATTGATGTTCTTGTTCAATTTATATATTTTTTTTATTATAATAGATCGTTGTGGTTAGGGTTACCACATCTTTGTGGTTAGGGTTATGCACAGTAACCCACATTTAGATTGGGATATTGATTACTTGATTTATTGCTATGGCGTTACCAGAAAACTTAGGGTTATGGTTATTGTTTTATTGTATTGGAGGTTTAAAGATTTTAGTGCTTATTACCAGTTTAAGGATTTTAGTTTAAGGTATGTTATGTATGTGCCATAGTTAAAATAGTTAACATAGTTAAACTTAGGGTTATAGGTATGTCTGATTGTTGTTTAGGCTGTTTATGTTATGTATGTGCCATAGTTAAAATAGTTTAACAAAAAACAACAACAAGGTACTCTAGATGTTTCGACATAGAACGACCACTAACGGCCTAATGAGATAGTTCATTAAACCTTGAAAATCTACTGAATTCATAACAACTTAGATAATTAAAAATCCTAAACTTACTAATACAACAACAACAACATTATTCGAGCTAAAGATTGCTCTTATATTGACTAATTACTTGAAATTAAGATTCTCCATGTGGCTGCACAGTGATTGAGTTGTTTTCTTTTGAGGTTTCTTAAACCATTTTAACTTTTTCCTAAG
Source organism: Artemisia argyi (assembly GCA_030686995.1). Lineage (NCBI taxonomy): Eukaryota > Viridiplantae > Streptophyta > Magnoliopsida > Asterales > Asteraceae > Artemisia > Artemisia argyi. The sequence goes on along the minus strand of JARVZY010010590.1, from coordinate 9,001 downwards.
TTCCGTTATCTCCTGTTTCAATTTCATGCATTCTGCACACGCTTTGATGCATTTTGAACACATTGCATTTTGAGGTCTTGACCCTAAAATTCTGAGACTGGGAGAGTAAGCTGAAGCTTCCTTTTTCACCATCTTCATTAGTTGTGAGGAGATGAATTGAAACAACATGTATGTAGGAGTTTATATATAATGTGATTGTGGGTAGATGGATTTTAGGTGAAGCTTCATTTAACGTATCATAAACATATCCATCTCCCCAACTACCAGTCGAGCATGAGACACTTTTTTGGGTTGGAATTTAATGATATTGGTACTTTTCTCTTATGTTTCTTAGAATTGTTTTATTGTTTTATCCTAGTTTACAGGTATTAAAAATCAATTGGACAAAAACTTTTTTGGGTTGAAACATAGTTTACAGATATTAAAAATCAATTGGACAAAAACTTTTATTGGTACGAGGTTGGGTTGCAACATATAGTTTATATAACATTGCCTAAACTCTGAATTTTTCATTATTTGATTAATTAAGTGTTTGTTTAATGACAATAATTAATCTGACATTAAGTCTTCTCGACATTAGCTCATAACTTGTGTTTCATAAGCTTATTAGGTTTTCACTGAGTTCATAAGCCCAAACGAATAAGCCAAAGTATATCCATATGTACTGTTTTATATGTTTTCAAATTATGTTATTTTTTCTACTCTGAGATTATAGTTGTTTACTTATGTGCGTATGCCAATTTCGTAAACATATGCTAACATGTGTATGTTTTGTTTGTTGTTTTGTATAGGTGTAAGATGCCAAGGTCAGTACTAGAACCAAGCTACATTATATTAATACGATAAGGCAAAAGTTGTGCTCCAATCCTGAACGACTTAAACTTTTTTAAAAACACTGTTTTCGGTCGATGGTTACAGATAAAAACATATGAGCATGATAATCATTTACTTCAACACCAACGTCCTGTTGAAAACCCTAATATAAATACTCCCATGTATTTTGATCGTTGGGGAAAAAGCTTAGAATTTCGTCGGGAAGATATGTGCTTAGTGTTAGGTTTTCGATTTGGTGATGTTTCTTTAGAGCATTTAAGCAAACGGCAATCTGGTTTTGGTAAGCGTATATTAAATTTTCTTCGGGAGAGGTGTACTGAGAAAATTAGTAATATAAAGGCCGAACACCTTTTTCGGATTCTTGTTGATAACGTTGAGTTTGATGAACTTTCAAATGATGATGATGTACGCGTTTGTCTGCTTCTATTCTTAGAGAACATTTTTATGGGCAAACAGGAAAGAAATTTAATTTCCAATGAGATCCTGGTTTTAGTAGATGACTTTTATGCTTGGAATGCATTTCCATGGGGCGAGTATATTTGGGTTGAGTTTCACAAGAGGGTTTATAATGCTCTTTCAAAGGTTAGAGACAGACACTTGTTAGAAATTGCTTCCAAGGGTGATCGTTACACTGCAACATATACATTGTGTGGATTTGCTTTCGCTTTGAAGGTTCGTATAATCCATATTTACAATGATTTTAATTTTAGTTGTCTGACTTTAGTATAAGTTATCAGTTTGAGTCCAATATATATTTATGATAATAGTAAGAATAATTCTTTCAGATTTGGGTGTTGGAAAGCTACCACAATTCAAAATATTGGTGGAATAAAGAAGACAATGTGATCCCTCGGGGTGTTGCTTGGGCTGATGGACATAGGTTTGAGAAGACCGATTATGATCTTCTTTTTCGTAATACTGAAATGGTTCGTCTCGTGCCGACAGGTTGGAATATTCTGTTTTACACTCATCGTTTATTATTTTTACTGGTATTAAGAGAATGGTGTTAGTGTATAACATTATTTTTATATCCAGAGGCTGAGGTGAATGAACTTTGGTGGGCATCGAGTGTAGACTATTCCCGAAAGTATACTGATATAACACCCTCACCAGCAACTCTCACACCTGCTGTCAATAGATCATGTCGACGTGCAAAGTTGACACCACGGAGAAGAGGTGGTTCTGCTGTTTGTACAGATGTTCATAGGACATGCACGTATCAAGGCATGCCGAACATGGGGGTAGTCGTGCCACCTACAGCAACGCTTATAGCTCAAATGGCTAATATGCAACTGTAAATTAATGAGTTACATAAATTTCTCCAACATTTGAAACCTGATGGGAAAGGCGACATTCCGATGATTGTTGAAGAATTGCCACCTACAGCAACGCTTATAGCTCAAATGGCTCATATGCAACGGCAAATTGATGAACTTCATAGATATATAAAGAAATTGACGCATGATGGGGTTAGTGAGAATAATGGTGTTTCATCCGACGCTACACGAGCATCCCCTGATAAGGTTATATTACTTACAATACTTTTAATCTGTTTAATTGTTTGTCCTTAAATATATATAGTTGTCTGTTTTTATGAGCCTCACTGAGTTTATAAAGAAATGATAATCATGTGTCGACCTATGTTTCTGTTTTGGCCATTCGAATATGATGTTAAGGTTGACCTAAACTACTAGAGTTAATTGCTAGGCTAGTATTTATGACACTAGTCACATTGATGTATTTAATAACTTACCTAAACTACTTAACTTCATTAATACACTACTATGAACTACAGAATTTTAGTTTATAAATAAGTCTCAATATTGTATACTTATTCACACCTTCATAGTTTTTAAAACCCTATCTTAACCCAACTTATAGTCTTTATCAAAAATGTCCGACAACATACCATTTGAGATTCAAATGGAAATCATTAATAAACTTCCTGTACATGCCTTACTTCAGTTTAGAACTGTTTCAAAGACATGGAAGTCTTTCATCGACTCTTCCAACTTCCTTTTTGGTTTTGGTGTTCGCCCGACTCTGCCTTGTTGTTCACTTTTAATGTATAAGCAAGGTTTTGTTGATTCAAAATGTATTTATTTAGTTGATAATAATGTCAACATGTCACCACAAGTTTGCCTTTTTCCAAGTCTCCATAGAGTCATTTGTAACACAAGTCTCAGATTTTGGAATCTTGTTCCAATTGGAACCTCTCATGGTTTGTGGTGTTTTTCTGATTCTTTTAAGATGGCTGTTCTTTGGAACTCGTCGATAAGAAAATCAGTTGCTATAGGTATCCCTTATTCGGAAAGTCAATCTGAGTCTGATAAAGTTAATGTGTGTTTTGGTGTTAACCCCGACACCTTTAACCCTACCATTTTAAGGATTTCATATCCGGTTCATGGACAAGGATCGTGGGAGGTTTCAGTATTTACATTGAGCTCCCGGTGTTGGAAGAAGTTAGAAAATCAATATCTGCCTCGTCAATCAATCCGACTCAAACGGTCAAGTCAGGCGGTATTAGGTAGTGTTATTTATTGGGTGGCTTCTGAAAGGATCTTTGATTCTGATGGTGTTTCTTCGCAAAAAAGTTATATGATTGTCTCTTTTGATTTGGTTAACCACAACTTTTCGGTATTAGATATACCTGACAGATTTAGAGTTTTGCTTCCTGTACCTTTCTATATTTCAATGCTAAGAGAGTCCCTTGTTATTTTTGGCAACATGATAGGAAATCAGTGGAACACGTTATTTATATGGCAGTTAAAGTTGGATGGTGTTAACAAAATAAAATCGTTTAAAACACTATTTAACATTTTCACTCCTCATTTATTAAAATTACTTGGGTTTACGAATAGTGGGATCCAATTGTTGAATCTGATCAGCCATACCAAATGGATCACACTCGTCAAGTCTTCCAATGTCGGTCATAAGAATTTACTAATCTTCGTGTTGAAGCTGATGCAGGGTCCTTCTTCATGAGCCCCTACAATGAATCATTACTTCTCCTTACTCTACCAGATTGTTCAATACATTAGTTTGTAACTTTGTATCTTATGTAGGTTTGTTAGATAGTTGGTATGTGTTTATCTGTAGTTGTGGAAATCTTTTAGTTTGTACGTTTTTTATAAATGTTATGTATAATAGAGCCATATTTTTATTTGTGTTCCTTTTGTTAATTCAATATATACATTTTTTTGTAGCCAACTGGCAGTGATGGTATGGATGTTGATGTTAATGAAAATCCGAATGAGCGAGAACATATCTTCAGTTCTTGTAATGATTTATCTACACAAGAAGTGCAAGAAGTAATAGTTGACCTTTTTGGCTCACCTCAAGATCCTATATGTGGTCAGGTAATATATCCGAGTTATTTTGTTTATTTATGATTTAATACATACCCGAAACGAAGTTATTTTGACTGTTTAAACGTGTATTTTATTTGGATGATAATGTATGCGACATTGATCAAGTGATGAATGAACCCGAAACGAAAGATTCACCTTTTAATCTGGTAAACTTGTATTGAACCTTTTAAAATAATAAAAAGTTTAATAAACATGTACATTTATAAAATTTAAACTTTTTTACAGGTTGGTAGTCGTTTTGAAGTTGATGAAGATGTGGAATTGAATGGCGAGATGAGCGAGAGAAAAGAAATTCAGTCTCCTAATATGGTAAATATGTGTTAAACATGTATACTCACATATTAAACTCCTCACACACGCATATTTAAAAGATAGTAAACTGTTTTTTGGCAGGTTGGGCCTGATGTCGAACTCGAACAAGTCGTCGAAATGCCGGGTGTGATGAGTAAGGATAACAACTTACAGGTATTAAATCTTGTTTATCTAATTATAACATGTATAATCACATATAATATTTCTCGTATACGCACAATTAAAAATATATAAATATTTTTGCAGGTTGGGCCTGATGTCGAACTCGATCAAGTTGTGGAAATGCCGGGCTTGATGAGTCAGGATAACAACTTACAGGTATTAAATCTAGTTAATCTAATTATAACATGTATACTCACATATAATATTTCTCGTATACGCACAATTATGACATTAACACAAACTGAACTGTTTTTCAGGATGAGGATCTTGTTAAAATTGATGAAGATGTGGCATTGAAGGGTGTAATGAGTGAGGCGCAAAACTCAGAGTCTCCTTTTAACCCGGTAAATATACCTTCATACCATGATACTTTTAGATTGAGTTTAATTATTAATGTGATAAACTTTAGTTATTGGCCAGGGTTTTAATATGCTCCTTTAGCTTCTTCAAGTAGTTAGGATCCACATATTGGCGAGGACAGATTGGGGTCATTGGCGAGGACATATATATATACATATATCCCCGTTAGAGGTCTTTAACGAGGACATGTCCTCACATGGGATCAATTAATTTTTAGTTGTATCCATATAGCTTCTTGCCAAAGGATTTTTGTGATCAATAAAATATTTGCTGCTTAAAAAAACATGGGATCAATTAATTATCTAATCGTTCCTATTTAGACGAAAATTATATTCCTATTAACGATCTAAGAGCGAGAGAGGATACTATTTTGGTTTCGTCACTCAGGATGTATATAGGCAACAGGATTGTTTGTGTCAATTTGATACTAAGATCTTTTGGTATGTGAAGACGCCTTACCTATATTATTACCTATCTAATTATAACATGTATACTCACATATAATATTTCTCGTATACGCACAATTATGACATTAACAAAAACTGAATTGTTTTTCAGGATGAGAATCTTGTTAAAATTGATAAAGATGTGGCATTGAAGGGTGTAACGAGTGAGGCGCAAAACTCAGTGTTTCCTTTTAACCCGGTAAATATACCTTCATACCATGATACTTTTAGATCTGTTTTTTTTTAGAGTAAAGGAATTTAAACCAGTGTAGATGACGTTCATGTAATATTTCTTTTGTTAACCCATACTCTAGTTCTCTCTACCATTTAATTTAAGCTGTAAATTAGTTTTTATTTGTTACAATCAGGTTAAATTTATGAATTTTAGGCTTTAATTTTATTTTGTTAGGTTAAAATAACGAATATTACGAACTCCATTACAAATATTAAAATCAGCCTCAGTTACCATACTATCATAATCTTGTAGATTAGCCGCAAAACTCATAGTATCCTCACACAAATTATACTGTTTTTCAGGATGATATTTTTTTTGGCGATGAGGAACATGTGTCACTGATGGACGTAAAGTCAGAATCTGCTTTAACCCCTGCAATTAGCACTCCTTTCGAATGTGAGAAAAGTAAGGTTACAACCGTACGTGTGCCTTTTCAACGGGAGAGGAAGGTTAGCAAGGTTCTTCAATCCCCATTTATGCAGCAACCTTCGACTACACCAAGAAGGTATATAAAGCGACATCTGAAAACGGAACTTCCTAAGGTGATTGGACCTGATGGGAAAGAAATCAAACTTAAACCGTGGAAAGAGGTATTTAGTTACATCATTTTTTTTTTAATTTTAATAAGAATGATGTAGCTTATGGTTTTTAATTCATTTATTATTTGCTTTGGGCATTTCAGAATCTTCGTCGTAATGGTTTAGGAACAATGTTCCAAGCGTTTGTCCATCCAGAAATGCAATTGTTCTTGGACTCACAAAGGAAGATTAAGAACACGCGTTTTAGGGAGCAGAACGAGCAGTTTTTTGTCTTTCCATGGGGTAGCGCATCTACGACTGCTAATGTCGATTTTTGGCTAGGATTATTGGGTAGGGACGAGGGAAATAGTGGTTGGCTAGGTGATACGGTAAGTAGTTTTTACATGCTTATAGTTCATGTGTTAGCTGTGGGGGGGGGGGGGTATCCTAGCTAACTTATCTTTTGTTCCATTTTTTAAATGACAGCATATTGCATTGTGGGTTGTTTTTTTGATGTATTTTAGACCTTCTGATGCTGATTGGGTCATGGTTAGCCCATTTTTTGCCACACAAATCCTTCAGTTCCAAATGCCACTCTATTATGCAGACGGGGTAACAAACGACATCCCGTGGTTTCGTGAAGGCGTCGAAAAGGTGTGTATTTTATTTGTCATATATTACAAATCTTAGTGTACAACTTTAACCTATTTACCTTTTGGTGAATAAAGAAGGCATAACAAGCAACATGATACAACTTTACATGTTTTTAGGTGTTCTTTCCGATCAATGAAACTGATAAACATTGGTGCCTGGGCGAATTAGCCATTAAAACGGGTGTTATTACGATGTACGATAGCCTTTTCACTTATGATGATGATGAGCCACCTGAAGAATATACTGAAAAACGTCCCTGGTGGTCAAATTTCAGGTCAGTTTTTACTCATCAACTGCCCATGTATCTTGTTGAGAGTGAGGTGATGCAACTGAAGAATATAGATCCCAATAACTATCATGTCACCTTCCAGTATGCATGTGATGTGCCTATACAAGGTGGAAGGTATGGGGATTGTGGTATTTAGGTCTGTATATTTTTGTACAGGTTATCACATAATCTGTCGTTGAAGGTGAAGAATCTAGTTCAAACTGCTTTGGCTTATCGTGAGTATTTGGCTGAATTTTACTGGAAATACAAGATTCCGATTCCGAGATGCTCCGTGTTGTTCTAAACATTTGTATCTATGTGCCTTTATGGTTCTAAATGTTTGGCAGTGTATTAATATTCTGCAAACACTGACTTGTCTTTTGTTAATGTATCATATGGGTAATGTATGAAACATAATGGTTGTCTGATTTAATTGCAACTTATCAAGACAATGGTTTTCTCTTCTTATATATTTGTTTAATGCATGACAAAGTTGGATACGTTAGGTTATGGTCGTTATATTTGGTTTTGCTCGACTGGTGGTTGGGGAGATGGTAGTTGGGGAGATGTTACATTTAATTATTTGTGTGGTATAAAAATAAGTCAATAGCATATGTAATTCCCACAAAAAAAATTTTATGTACCTTTTTATTTGTTAAAATCTCTATTTCAACGTGAAAATGAATTCACCACCAAACTGGGAAGAATTACTTGACATAGACGACTCGGATCTCCGACTATCAGCCACTTCCCAAATATCCCAAAACATAGTTTCACATGAAAACCCTAAAGTAGACGACTCGAATCTCCGACTATCTGCCACTACCCAAAACATATTTTCATATGAAAACCCTACTGTTGAAAATTGTGCTGAAATGCCGGTTAGGATAATAAGGGGTCCTGCAGGTATAGTTGAAAGTGCGAATCATGGTGTAATGGCGACACAGGAGTACATTAGGAAAGTAGTTCATGATGTGGGTGAGGATTCTGATTTTAATAGCGGGCCATGGGTTAAGGCGGTTGAGTATGTGAATCCTGCTGGCGGTATTATGATCGGTTATTTTGCCGATATCAAAAAATTTCTCAATAGAGGGAAACTTGACAAAGTTGTTGCGATAATCAAGTCGTGTGCTCCAAATGTGTTGGGTGATCTTACAGTAACATTGAAAGATCCTTTAGGTTTTATATCAGGTACAATACATCACAAAGTGTTAAATGATCAAAGATTTGATAAGAAGTTGGTGGTCGGAACTGTTTTGGTACTTCATAACGTCTCCGTTTTTTCTCCAAAACAATCTGGCAATCACTATCTTAACATTACAATAAAAAATATTGACAAGGTCTTTTATGAGGATACGGTTCCTAAAGATGTAAGTGGTGTTGGAAGTAGTGGAAGTCAATTCTAGGTTTAATTTTAAATGATGTAGTCTTGTTTTATTTTCTAGTTGAACTGTAGTCCAAGTTTAATTTTAAATGACGTAATCCATGTTTATTTTATTTTACTTGTTGTTAGATGTGATTTCGACACCTCGACTGATCGACTGATCTATTGCTCGACTAATAAAAACTAAAAGGGAACTGATTAACATTAACATTCAACACATTAAACATACTTTGGTACACAAACAACTGTTGTAAGTTCATACTAGACAGAAAGATTTTCAACAGATTCTAACAGCTCATTCAACAATGCACCTGACATACATGCGTGGTTGTCTGGATTCATTGCCAATTCGAGCTTTGCCTCAAACATCTTTATTTTTGTCTCTAGCATATTTATTTTTAAATCTTTGAACTTGCATTTGGAACAATCAGTTGGTCCCGAAGATGAGCATTCGGTT
>JARVZY010010589.1:0-88387 GCA_030686995.1 Artemisia argyi | reverse complement strand
TATCGCCGTCTGCCTTTCTAAAAAAAATATATTATCGCCGTCTACTATTTTCCTGCTTTCACATACCCAAATTCGTAATTTCAAAATCACATGTTTGTACTTGGCGTTTGCAAGCAATAACTATGCATTTTATAAACACGTTTAGTAGTATGAGAATTGATCCATTAAGAAAAAATAAAATAAAAAATAAGAATAATGAGAAATATTTTCAGCCACATATTTTAAATGAAGAATAACAATTTCTTGAGAGATGCATATCTTTTTGTATAGGTGCATCAGAAATGTGTGGCTGTGCTTATTTATCATCTTTCTCATTTTACTTTTATTTCTTATTTGATTCTTACACTTAGTAGTATACTTGTATTTTTAATTCTACAATAAAATTAAAATTAATTGCGACATAAATTTATGATTATTAATAACATCGAATAATTGAAACAAACGTTTTGACATACAATCTATAATCATACATATTATATCAAGATACCAAATAAGGGGGGAAAATGTTGTAGAATTCAAAAAGAACGAAAAATCATGTAGTTACATTAACATCCATTAACTAAGTTTGAAGTATCAATATACACTTTGGGCGTGTTTGGCAGATAGCTTTTGAGAAGATTTTAGAGCAATTAACATTTAGCATTGTTATTACAAAACTCGTTTGGAAAGAAACATATAACATTTATAAAATTATAAAAATGCTTGTTTTTTTTATACTTTTTGAATAAACATTTAGCATAATGTCATTTTACACATTAAAATTCCAGGCTTTACCAAACACTTATATAAATTAAACTACTACTGTTAATGCTAGTTTCAACAAATACGCCCTTTAACATATTTTATTAGCATTTTAAATAGGATTAATTTCATATATCACCCTACTTTCACAATTAATTTCATATATACCCAAAGTGCATGTATTGAATGCATAATTTACAATGTTTTTAATGCATGTTTAGGTATATATGAAATTTTCATCTAAAAGTAGGGGATATATGAAATTGCCCCTTTCAAATAACATCAATTTAAAAAATAAATATTGAAAATCAAATGGTTATTTTATCCTAAACATTAAAAAATTTGCGCTAAACTCTCTTCTTGTCAAACACAAGCACATTTTAGTCGCAATTTTGTCACAAATCATATATATATATATATATCTATATCTATACTACTATATAATGTATTTGGGACTATTCTATAATTAGAAAGGCTTAAAAATTCAGATTTTTACTTACTAATTATGGAAACAACCACCTCTAACAATCACCCCCAACAATTTATAACCACTTCAACAACCACCCCCAACAATTTATAACCAACTCAATAACCATCCTCCAACAATTTATAACCACCCCAACAACCACTTTCCACCACCCCACCTCCCTCCTCTTCACCCCAACAATCCGCCCCCGCATCGCGCGGGCACCTTTCTAGTATATATATATATATATATATATATATATATATATATATATATATATATATATATAATATATATATTCTCTTTCAGAGTAAATATTTGTTATGATAGTTTTCAAACGACAATATATAATTATGTTAGTGCACAATGTCATTTTAGCTACACTACCGTATATAGTCTCTAAACCAACTTTTTCTTGACGTTTGAAAAATGTAGCATCAGAAATATCTCTAATATCCATATTTGAATACTAGAACGGGCACATGTGACTATATTTTGTATTATTCAGTTATTCGGTTACACATTTAGTTATCTTTATACTTTGTAAGTAGAGATGATAGAGATAGTTAAGCCAAATAATTTTAGTTTAAATAATCAATTTGCTTCATAACTAACTTACTTTCTAACTAATCTGATTTTTAACCAATTAATTTTGAAATCTTTTTATAATAAGCAAGTAAAATTATAAATGTCTTATAAATAGATAGTTAAAACTTTAAAATGTCCTGACTAATTTAAAAAAAGAAGAATTTAGACAAAAAGTGACTAAAAGAACAAAAACAAACTATATGCTGTGGGTCCCACACCAAATCACACACGCACACAATCCGTTTACACCACCACCTCCACCAAATCACAATCCTACCCTTCCTAAATCTTCCCAAATCCCCCATTTCACCCACACTTTCCCGCCCAAAACAAACCCAATCTCGTCATTTCCCCCAAATAAAACCCCCCCACTCCCCACCCCACCCCACCCCACACAACCCCACACTTTCCATCCTTCCATCATTTTCATCATTCCATTTCCATCAATGGCAACACTGGAACCTTGCAAAAAACGAAAACTAAAAATTTACGAATTCAAAAGCTTCGGCAAATCAATACCTGATTACTCAGGCGCCTTTAGAGATAATGTCAGATTGTTTCTAGATGAATACGGTGAGAATCAGAATAATAATCAGAATAATGTCTGGTCTACTCTTTTGCTTTGTGAATCAAACGGTGCCGTTTTCCCTATTTACGTCGTTGAGGAGTGTTTGGATGAGTTTTCCAAGGACAAGTTTTGCAGTTATTGTAAAATCGTCGGTTAGTTCCTTTAATTTTTTACGGTTATTTTGTGATTTAAATCATTCCGTTAATTTGTTATATTTCAGTTCATAATTGTGTGTGTAATTGCGTTTAATTTTACGGTGGATGGTGTAAATCAGTTAATTCGTTATTTAACTGTACTATGTGTTAAATCCTTGATTAGTTTATGAATCAGTGTGTGTGTTGATTTTAATGAATTTGTGACGTCACCGTCAATTTCACTTTTCGGTATAAAATTATAAATTGCAACTACTTTGCTGACGTCATTCAATAACTGTTAATTTGTAAATGTAGATCCGTGTTTAATTAACGGTGAATTATGATGTTAATTTGAATGAATTGTGTGTGTTTAAATTAGGTTAAATTTGATGACGTCATCCTGCAAATCAGTCAATTTGACTGTTAATATCTGTGTGTGTTGTAAGTTCCACAAATTGTGACGTCACTTAAAATCCGTCAATTTTGTTGTTAATATGTTTGATGTCACTTAAAATCTGTCTGTTGATTGTAAAGATGTGTGTGTGATTTGGTTTTGACGAATCGTGACGTTACTCAAATAAGTGTGTTTAAATTAGGATATATTGTGCTGCAAGTTAATGAAATCTGCATATCGGTCAAGTTAACTCTTCACGTCTGCGTGTGCGCGCAAATAACTGTGTGTTTAAATTACGACGAGTTGTGCAGTTCTGCTGCAAGTTACTGTAATTTCCGTAAATCTGACTGTCGTAGCATTCTCCATACGTGCGTGTAACTGTTTATTTGTGTGATTCAGTTGTGCTTTCACTGCTAATATCTGTCAGTTAACTCTGAATGAGTGCGTGAAATTAACTTGGAATGAGTTATGCTGTTACTGCATTTAGCTGATCTGTTAACTGTTCATATCTGCGTGTGTATTTAAGTGTTTTAGTGTGTGTTGAATTCACAGATTTTTAATTATTGAATTGTGATTTGAAGGTTGGGGGCATCATTTTGTGTGTAAGAGAAGGTACCAGTTTATGATTCCGACATACGGCAATAAACAAGCGTTGAAAGATTATGATCAGAAGAATAGTGTGGAGGCCGATGACACGCATATCTTACATGGATTGATTCATTGCAATGGTTTTGGTCATCTAATTTCAGTCAATAAATTACAAATGGATTCTACAATTTTACTCACTGAAACTGATGTCATGAATTTATGGGACAGCATTTGTTACTCACTCAAAACTAGGTATATTTTGCATCAGTTTTCGTTAAACGGGTTAATTTTTTGCTCTTTGAATTTTATATTAATTTGGTAAGAAATTGTGTTTTGTAGGAAAGTATCAGTTGCTGATGTCAAGTTAGATAGATCAATGGAAATAAGGTTAATTTATGGAGTGGCTTTCCAAAGTTCATGGTTTGGGAATTGGGGATATAAATTTGGGGCTGGAAGTTTTGGTGTAACAGAGGATAAATACAGGGGAGCTGTGCGGTTTCTAGCCGGATTAGACCTTGATATGATCATTGATGATTTCAAAAGTGCTTCCCAAGGTAGGAAAATTGAAAGAATAATCTGTAAATATCGCCATTTAAGTGAAACTAGATTGAGTTCCATGAGTGATCTTATAAGGAGTTTGATTGAGCTTACGCAGACAGGAGAGACTAAGAGGCAGAATTTATTACCAGCAAGAAAGTTATTGAAGTATGAGCATCCTACATTTGTTGAAGGTCGAAATCCGATACGCCTGGAAGAATTTTTGTGTTATCTTATGGATGAAGATTGTAGGTGGCCTCAAAGGAGAGTCGAATACTCACTTGAAATGGTTGTGCAGATATTAAAACAGAGGAATGGTACAATGTCAATAAATGCATTAAGGGAGAGTGCTAAACAGTTTGTTGGGGACGCGGGGTTGCTTGATTTTGTGTTGAAATATATCAATGTTTTGAGGTTTGAGAATTACATTATTCAACGAGTAGTCAACTCGTGCACTCAGTTGGTCGAGTTTGAGATTTGTAAGCTAGCAGATGATTCTAAGAATATACAATCTGTGTCATCATTATTGAAATTGGAGGCGAGATGGCCTAAGGAGAGGCTGGAGAAGACTGCTCAAGTGATTGCAAATATTTTGAAAGAGCACAAGATTGGGAATAATGGAAAAAATGAAGCTATGTCACGCAAAGATTTGAGGGATATGGCTAACAAGTATATCGGGGACACAGGTTTAATAGATTTCGTCTTGAAATCGATCAATAATTTGAAGATTGGGAACCATATCGTTACACGCACAAAAAACCCACTAACCCGTTTGATAGAATTCAACATTCGAGACCATAAAGTTGAAGACTTTAGCCTTGAAAAAGAGGGAGATCCTAATAAAGATATGTTATTTATTTATAGAAATGTTCTACTGGGTTACCCGTGGTGGAGCTCAGTGACTCGAGCATGTCAAGTCTTATTAAACAGTAAATATTTTGTGAAAGAATGGGATTTTGGTGTAGGAACCAAGGAGCTAATGTTACTGACATGTCGGGTTTTACCGAGTTTCGATGAGCTGGAAACCGAGTTGACTCGTCCACTGCCACCTGGCGAGGTGGTAATGGTGACACCATGGATGACAATTGGCCAACTGAGAGAGAAGGCGCAGAGCGCACTAAGGGATACATATTGTCTAATGGATCGTTTTGTAGTGAGTCAAATTGGGGGGTTAAAAGGGATGCAGGATGATGTGTTGCTATCATATGCAGTGTTGGCAGGTGAGCAAGTTTGGGTTAGAGGGTTTGGGCTGGACTTGGATACAGTGCTGAGGTATGAGGGTGGTGATGGGTATGCAATGGAATCAAAGGTCGAGTGTTTGTGTGGGGCTCGTGATGATGATGGAGAGAGGATGGTGGCCTGCGATGAGTGCAACGTGTGGAGACATACAAAATGCAGTGGTATAGAGGATGATGAACTCGCGCCTGCATACTTCATCTGCAGTGATTGCGATGCTAAGAGCAAGAGTGAACTCTTAAGCCAATAAGTTTGGTTTGGAGGTATGAAGGCACATTGAATTAATTAATTAATTCATTATTGCTTTAGTATATTAAGAAAATATATATTTGCAATTAAGAGGCATGATTTTGTTTATAATGGTTATTATCTCTCAGTGACTTAGTTCTTTAGTAGAGACTGGTGGATACGAATCATAGGTTGTAATGGAACTTAATCGTTATGACTAGTGCTGCAAACATACTATTAGATGTACAAGTAGATCTACACGTGACAGATATGGTACAAAGTAAACGTTTTTTTGCAATGTTATCTAATTGAAATCAAATTTAAGACAGCATTTTCATATCTGTCACGTTTCTGTTATAGACCTGAATCAAATCTAGTTGCTTGTCAGTATGAGTGCAATTTTGTCATTTGGCACCGTGTTATACACCAAGTAGAATGTTTGCAAAGATTCAGTCATACCTATCACAACCCTGAAGCTTGTAACTTTGTAAGCATCACATTAGTCATGACCTCTAAGATGAATACCCAAACAAGCCTTGTAGCATACTAGCATAGGGCCAGTGGGAAGATTAGCATCAATCGGATATGGACATATGGTTATATAAAACTTTAAACCATATTAGTCTGAGCAAATAATACAGGACAGATAATAGCCTAAGCAAATAAGATTGCTGAATTAACCGGAATGATTTATTAAGGAACTAAAGACATTTTGATGTCAGAACATAATATTAACATATAGAACAAGTTGTCAAGTTATTTTGAAATAGGTTCTTTTCATAATGCTGTTCTACAATTAGCAGCTACTTGATAAATGATATGCACATATTTAAAAAAAATATACAACAGGAACTTTCCATCTGTTTTGTCTTGCACAAAAAGTCCTTAAACTAGTACTCTTTCTCATTTGCAACTTGTAATATACAAACATGGGCTGCTTAATGTGGAACTGAGGTCCAAATACTAGAAGTGCAAGTAAAAAAGCTTAAAACTATTCATCTTGACATCAAACTATATGTTTTATTTCTTTCTTACGACTAAACAAATTTGACGAAGTACTAGATTTTTATACACAGTTACTTATTCGTCACCCAAGAAAAATATTGTTGGTTTTTTGGGTTCTATGATCTCAACCGTTCCTTCGAGCATCTTGGCAACCTTCCCCATTGACGGTCTCATCTCGGGCCGATCTTGAAGACACCAAATGGCCGTCTTTACCATCCGTGTGATCATTTCCTCGTGGAGTCGACTGTCATACGATCCCTTTATATGTTTGTCCAAAATATCCTCAACGTTCATTTCCTTGTACACCTTATCAAACGCCCATCTAGGAAAGTACCAATCTTCACTGTCCATTTTCGAGCCTTGGATGTCAAAATTACGAACCCCTGTTACAATCTCTAACAAGACCATTCCAAAGCTGTAAACATCTGCTTTTGGTGTAATTTGATCGCTTTTTACCCATTCAGGTGCCATGTACCCACGAGTCCCACGCATTCTTGAGTAGCTAACCATGTCCTCTTTTTTCCTTAGTTTTGACAACCCGAAGTCTGATATCTTTGGGCAAAAATCAGCCCCGAGAAGTATGTTCTCGGGTTTGATATCACAATGTAGTACCCATTCTAAGCACTCCTCATGTAAATACGCAATTGCCCTTGCTACTCCAAGCGCTATACGGTACCTAATCCCCCAGTCAAGTATGGGCTTTCGGTCCAGTAACTTGCTTCCTTCAACATCATCATCTTCATTTCCATTTGTGTAGTCAAATTTCTGGAACAAGAACTTGTCTAGCGACCCGTTAGGCACATACTCATAAACCAATATTCTTTGACCTTTTTCGGCACAAAATCCCCACAACCTGACCAAATTGAGATGGTGCATCCGTGCAATAATTGTGACCTCAGCCCAAAACTCATTATCACCACCTGTAACATTTTTCAAACACTTGACCGCAACAATCCGATGATCAGTCAACACCCCTTTATAAACATCACCAAACCCACCTTTCCCAACAACATTTGTACTCGAAAAATCATTTGTAGCTGTTTTAAGCTCTGCGTAACTAAACCGCTTTGGCCCGCCAGCTGGCAAAAACTCAAGCCCGAATGTTCGGGCCATATCTCGATACTTAACATACTTCTTAAGAAAAGCCCAAAAGAATGCCACACCACTAATCAACTCAGCCGCGAATAAAGTCGATATAATCGCGATATTTCGTGTTGTTGACTTTGACTCTTCGGGCGGAAAGGGAAGACTAATTTGAACCGGACACGTCGTCTCAAGTATACTCGTCAAACCTGTAAAATTCGTCTTGTCGGTTTCGGACTTAGCAACCCGAAGAAAAAAAGCAGCTTCAGTTGCGGGAGACCAAATCCCATAATAAAGCTGCCTTACAAGAGTACAATATCGTTGCCCGTCGTACTTATACCCGAACCCGAGACATTTTATGTCACGTGCACACGCACTTTCACACATAGTAAAGTTCCACGCCTCGATATACCGCTGATCCCCCTGACCCGACCCGCCCGTAAAATTCACATAATCCAATTCCAAAAACTTTGAGTCATTCCCAAAATCAACTTTTCTCTCGCACTTCTCTTCACCATCGGGTCCGCGGGTAAACCCGGGTGGGCAATCACAAACCGTGGTATCATAAGTATCTCCATACATACACACAAAATTCGGGCCACACGTCCCTTTAATCCTACACAATTCGGGTACGGCTTGCCAAACAACATTCCACTTACCCGAACCCGAATCCCAACTATAAATCCTTAAATTACCATTACTCTCTAACTTAATTCTTCTCAGCGTCACATCACCATAATCCGAAGTAATAAACGTTGCACCATTTTCTAGTTGTACTTTTCCTTGTCCATCAAGACCTTGAAACTTGTTACTAATACTATAATAATCCGTTTCATTGTCATAACCCCCGCTAAATAATAATTTGTTCCCATCAAACCGAAACGTGGACCCTGGTTCACGTTTCACAGTTAAATTATGTCCAGTAATATTTTGACTAGGAACATACGTGTCCGTTGGATGCTGGAAACTACTCCAGCTTCCAATGGACAAGCTTCCGTCATCATTTAGACGGAAGCTAGTACTATTAGTACTGTTTGAGGTTGTTGGCGATCCGGGGAGTGTAGCTTCAGCTATCCGAAGCTCCCCGGATGCTGCAATGGTCAAGCCTGACGAGGCGTTGACCAACGTGTCAAGTGACCATATAGTTGTTATTGGTGTAATGTTTTTATAGTATACAGAGAATATGAATTTGTTGTTCGATGCAGATATGAAACCTGAAGAGAAAATTGAGTTATTGGATGTAAGTGTTTTGTTTTGTGAAGGTGTCCATGGAAAAGTGGCTATAGATGATGATATTGTTTGGTTTCGAGTTTGTGCATACGAGGTTTTGGAAGTTAAGACTAGGAAGATGGTTATGGTGGTGATGAGTAGTAAGGGATGGGTTGTGGACATGGTGGTTTAAGGTGGTTGTTATGGAATTTAGTTAGGTGTGTATGATATTTAACGGGTGGCTAGTTGTTACCATTGACTTGGTATTTTTTTCCACACGTTAATAGTCGTGTTTCATTGGTCAAATTGGATATTATGTTGGCCCATGTAACATGGAAATAAATCAATATTTTCAAATAATTCGTTGCCGTGGGGTCCATCATGCCCATTCTACACGGCCGCCAGTGGGGTAACTATGAAATTTAGTTGTTTCGTTATTGACCATTGAGCATTTGAGCCCTTGAGTTTGGGACAATTTGTAATTGGTGCTCAATTGCACAAAAAGTAGCATTTGTGTAATTCTCGGACCAAAAACATCACGATCAAATGTCATTAGATACGCATTTTGGAGAGTGATAAGGAAAATTGTCAAAAATGATCACAAGAATACTCCAATTAAGTTGTCTAAATCAAATTAAAACCCGCTTCTCACAAATAACCTAAACACGAAAAATTAATTCAATTCGTTTACCCACATTTGTATGCCAACATACATGAGGTGACCAATTAAGGATGCGACATCGAAAAAACCAGAAAAGGTTTGTTTCCATGTAAGTAGATTCCACAATGATTAAAGAGGTTTGTTGACGTCTTTTTTTACTTTGTTTCTCCCATATCCCGCTTCAAAGGGATTGGGTATTTCTTGTTGCAGTCTTCCTTTTAGTTGGAGTGAGGTTTTTTTTTTTTTTTTTTTTTTTTTTTTTTTTTTTTTTTTTTTGAGGTTTGTGAGGCTTTTTAGTTTTTGTCTCTAGGTTAAGGCTGGATTTTGATTTCAACATTTTTGTAGTCTTTATTTTAAGCGCTTCTAGTAGGTCTTTTGGTGACTATTTTTCTTTTTAAGCTTGGAGGTTATTAGCTTAGAAGTTTTTGCGATTATTGTTGTCTTAGCATGCAATTATTGCGATTATTAGCTTCAAATTGAGACTTAGAAATTTGTTGTCCAGTGGCACCACGAGGGTTTGAGAGAGTAAATATATGTTATATCGGTTATTCTTTACATTTAATTTTTGTTTTACAGTAATATGCCGTTGGTTGTTATAGGTGAGGAGGAAAGAGATGTGCATCTTTAGGACACTTTTAGTAATAACAGAATAGAGCGAGTGGCATTTTTAGAAAAATGTGCAAGAATAATGGCATATTGGTCAATTGGTGAAACTTAAAAAAAAAATTGCATTTTGTAGAAACTGTTTAAATAAAATGACTTTTTTTTCCCCAAAGAATATTTGTCTTATCAAAGAAATAACAAGGAACCCAAACCACTGAATTGACTACCTGTATTAAACTTGACTAAAAGATTAATTAATCATTCTTTGATGACTTATGAAAATTTCCCTCGATGATCCAAAGTTTGCACAAGAAATGTTTGACGGGACAAACACCACCTTATTATAAAGAACGCAGCCCCCAAGTGGGTTGCAAAAATGACATTTATTAAATCAGAATTCATACCAAACTATAACCACATATGTAAATCAAAAACTCTCGGGGCATGTTTGGTACAGAGAATTTCAGAGATTAGAAATGAAGTAGAGAATAAAAATTCAGAGAATAGAAATCATTAGAGAATTTTATTTAATTCTAATGTTTGGTAATAACAGAGATTTGACCCGAGAAATAACAAAAAAAAAAAAAAAAAAAGTTTAAATAACATTTTGTCATATGAGATTCACATGTATTTGGTTTGTTGATTTTTTTTTTTTTTTTTTTTTTTTTTTTTTTTTTTTTTTTTTTTAATTTCTAAATAACAATTCTAAAAAATATATATTAAAAAAAATATTTTTTTTTAAATTATTTTTTATTTTTTTTAATTTTATTTAAAAAAAATATTTAATTCTTTTAATTTTTTTTAAATTTATTGTTTTATTAAAAAAATTATTTAAAAAAAATATTTATCTTTATTTTTTATAAAATTAATTAAAAAAATATTTATTTAAAAAAAACTTATTTTTTAAAAAATTTATTTATAATTTTTTTTACTTTATTGTTTATTTAAATTATTTTTTAAAAAAGTATTTTTTTTTAAACAATTAAACAGATTTTTTTTAAAAAAAATATTCTATTTGACATTAAAATACAGATGTAAGTTAAAAAGGAAAAATACATATCGTAAAAAAAATATTACAAAACTAACCATTTCCATTTCTCCAATTTCTCTACAAAAAGTGATGGAAATGAAACTTAAAAATTTACACTACCAACTATCAATTCTCTCAAATTCTCCACCTTTTTTATTTCTCTCATCTACCAAACAATAGAATTCAATACATTTTCATTTCTCTTATCTTATTTCTCTCTACCAAACACACCCTGATGTCACAAACAATAATATTGTTTCCTAAATGTAAATCAAATGTCACCTAAAGCATTAATCAAATGTCACAAACAATAATAATGATTAAGGTTTATATTAAACCCCAAGACATACGACGCCGTATTGCCTTGGGCTTTTCCCGCCAAAATTCTTGGGCTAACCTTAGCCTGCTTCTATGATCCGCTTTTGTTCCTATAACTCAAGGTCAAGAGATATTATCTCCATTCCTGTTTCCACTCCTTTCTAAAACCTGATTGGCCGATCTGATAACACATAGCAACATTTACTATCTGAAGGTTTTGATGATTATGGACTGATAATCCAGGATAACACAAGAGTTTCGGTTTCGATTTTGAGGAGTTTTTTTTTTTTTTTTTTTTTTTTTTTTTTTTTTTTTTTTTTTGGAGCAGTGTTTTAATTTTGGGGGTTTTTGTTACCCGCTATTTGATATAAAGGTATGTTTTTGTTCATATTGTTATTGTTATTGTTATTGTTATTGTTATTGTTATTATTATTATTATTATTATTATTATTATTATTATTATTATTATTATTATTATTTATTTTTTATTATTATTTTTTTTGAATATAGTGGTTCCTTTTAAGTTGCATAGGTGGTTCAATTGTTGGAATTTCTGTAAAAAAAAGTGTCGGTTGATTTGCTGCCTGCCATGTGTTTGATGAAATTTTTGACAAGATTTGAGGTTTCACTTTGCTTATGCTGTTTGTAGCCAAGGGTGTTCATAATCTTTGCCAAGTTACTATTGTGATGCTGTTTGTATCTAAGTGTTGGCGAAATGGATTATTCGAGTGTTCTTGCAAGTATTTAGGTATTCAGTGCCTAATTTTTTGCGAGAGGGTGAGCTTATTAAACTCACAGCTGTGATGGTAACTATGTATCTTGGCTTGGTAACTTTTGTTCGTATCCTTTATTTACTGGTAGAAATAACGGAGGTCGTGATGATGAAATGTACATGTATGCAAAAAGATGTTTAGAGGCTGATATGTATCTTGGCTAAACAATCCGGATTGTAATTGTTACTTGAAAAGGTGGTGTGGAAAACTAGAAGGGGGTTGAATAGTTTACCGTTTAAAATCTTTTTAACTTGTTTAATTAGCTTTAAAACTTTCCGTTTGATCAAAGATATATACACAAACACAGTATATAACATGCAAGTAAATGAAAGAAACGATCAAACCACAACACGAGTATTTATTGTGGTTCGGCTACAAGGACTCTTTTTCCTTGCCCTACGTTCACGCCCCGAGTATCCAACTCGAGAGTTTCTTTCACTAGTCAACAAGCTCCTTTCACCGGCAGAGAAAACCTTACACGTCGCTTATACACGTTTACCGACACTAAGCTAGATGTCGAGTTCTTTTACAAGGGTACAACCACTCCCGTTAGTTCTTTTACAAGGGCACAACAACTCCCGTCACACTTTGTATTTTGAGGACTAAAATACTAACCGATCACTACTGAAAATACACAATCAAATGAAGTGTAAACTACACAAGTCTACACAATGCTAAGCTAACAAGTCTTGCAACGTCGTGTTGAATACTTGTAACTTTTTATGAACTCGTCAATCTCTTTGCTACAAAAAGAAACTTCACATATGAAATGTTAAAGGGTTAGATCAAAGAATGAATGAATGTGTGAAAATATAATGTAGAGTGATAAGCCAAAAATCAAACTTGTGGCTTAGTATTTATAGCAAAACCTTCTGCAAGCCTGGCGGATACGGCGGAACCCTCAGATGGGTTCCGCCCGTGTACCCCCAGGGTTCCGCCGGGCTTGCAGTTGGTTTTGCAATAAATCTTGCAAACCAAACAATGTCACATCTCATTATACCTAGTCAAACACAAAACTTGCAAGCAAACATATGGTTAGTCAAATACACTTTCTTTCCATAAATGTATATTGACAAAACTTGCCATAAATGTGATGTAACATTTCTATTTTAAGAAATAAAAAGTGTTGTGTTTTATGAAATGTAAAATGTAGCAAATGTCTAGTTTATGTAAGTCTTTAAAACTAAGATTATGTTTTACTTAGAAACTAAAGTTTACATTTTGTCGTTAACAAAACTTAGCAAAGATCGTAAAATATAAATAACGTTTTTAGGCGATATTTGTATTAACAATCTCCCCCTTTTTGTTGATGACAAAACATAAACTTTGTTTTTAAGTAACTCACAAAATCTTAGTGTTTAATACTTAAAAAAAAATTTTATATTAAACTTGTTTTACTTAAGTGATGAAAATCATATTAAGTTTTAAAGATTTAATATATTTCTCCCCCTTTTTGTCGAAACAAAAAGTAGAGTAGCGAAGCGGAATCATGCACGTGCTCCCCCTTGGTTGTTACTCCCCCCTAAAAGGAGTGCCAAATGGGAAACATGGATTTTGATCCTACAAAAAAAAATTGGGGAGTTGGTGATATATATAGTCAAGCTTGTAGTTACCACACACATTGCAACCACAATGACAACACAAAAATGATCACCCAACAATGCAAATAAGTAAGTAGAAAGAAATATCATTCCAAGTAAAATTTGACTTTTAAAAGTCAAAGACAAGAAATGAGAAAGATTCTTCTACTTCTAAAAGAAAAACTAAAAATAACCAAGAAAATAAAAGAAAATCGAATCCTACTTTCCTAAATGGGGCAAAAGGCCTCCAAAGGTTGTCTAGGATTTGTTTGGGTGGGAAAGAGCATCCAAACGTTCTATGACGTGTTGGAATTCCAAACGGGTTTCATCTTGGAATTGGTGAAGCAACAATTTTATGCTTGCACCCATTTGTTCACAATTTGAGCAAACATGGGGATGAGTGGGTGGAAATGGGTTCGTTTTGGTTTCTTGGTTTGAGGGTTGGTTGGTTTTTGGTTCTTGGTTGGAGGATGGGTTTGGTGTAGAGTCTATCAAGGTAGTTTGAAATTCCATTGCTTGATGGAGATGATTCTCAACCATGCTTTGGATTTCCTCATAGGAAGGAAAGAAAGACTCAAAGGTTTGGGTTTGAGAATGTGGTGGAGTTGGGTGATCATGGTATTTAAAATTAGGTTCTCCATAAAGAGGACCATGGATGTCATGATAGATTGGGTGAAACAACAATGGTTTGGGTTGGTGGTATTCTTGTTGTGGTGGTTGGTTGTGGTTAAAATGCTCATTTTGGTCAAGAATTGACCTTGGTGTTTCATTTTCAAAAGGTGGTGGTTGTGTTGGTCTTGGTGGAAGATCATTGAGATCTTGGAAAAACGGGTGTGGTGATATTGGAGGAGACCCAAATAACTCCATAGGTTCAAGTTTTGGCAATGGTGATGGTGATGGAGTTTTGGATGGTTGGGTTGGAGCACTTGGTGGAGTTGGATCAATGGGTGATTTTGTTGGTGGTGAGTGAGCTCATTGGGTTCATTGGGTGATGGAGATGGAGATATGATGAGGCGAAAAATGATCCGTTTTTAGGGGGTCATTTAAGCCCGAATTCGAATTTATTTGATCAAATATTGCCCTAAATCGTTCCTTTTGTGATTTTAGGTACTTTGGGAGAGAAATCTGGAAAAGGAAGCAATTCGGACGTTTTTGGAGCATAAAAGTGAAGAAAACGCCAAAGTCTTAATTTTCCATGTTGGGAACAGTAGGTGACGGCGTCAAGAGTAACTCCCTGACGGCGTCAAGAGCAAAATTCCATGACGGTCCAGAAGAGATTTGACGGCGTCATGAAGGTAGGGCGTCAAGAGTAAAAGTCATGACGGCCTGGAAATGATTAAGTCTTGACGGCGTCAAATGTAGATCAAGGCAGTCCGAGAATAGTTTTGGCGGCGAGGTGACGGCGTCACAAGCTTTGTCTTGACGCCGTCAGACCTCTTTTCCTATATATAGTTTTCTAATTTTTCACATTTAAGAGAAAGAAGTTTTGGAGAAACCCTAAGTACGATTTTGGTGCGAATTTTATAGGTTTTTCAAGGGTTCCAAGCCCTTGATACCTTACATGTGTAATTAAGATAAGTGTTCTTTCAATTCAATCAATATGTCTATGTGTTGGTTGTCTATATCTTGTTCTTGTCTTAATTCCATCATGCTAGGCTAGATCTATCTTGTGTTTGCTTAGATCTAATGAAACCTAGATGTTAATTATGTGTTGATTACTTGTTTATACTTGTTTTGGATGAATGATTTATATGTTAGGCTTAAGAAAACTGGCAGATCTCCAATTGGTAACATGCTTGAACGTCTTAAGAAACATGAATCGACGCGCACTAGGTCTTTATTGGTTGTATTTAATGCATGAGCCACTGTTTACAATCCCTATAGTTGTACTGGGCATGGTGTAGGAGGAGATAAGAGCTCATAGAATTGGGGAGTTAAGTGTGCCACCCCATAATTGGTATTAAGGAATACGATCCGTCATCCATGCATTTATAACAAGTAATTAACGTGTAAAAGATGTCTAGGGAGTAGTGAAATCTAAGTAAACACATTTTCTCCACTTACTGCTCACAAATTTAGTATAATTTAGTTTATTTTCATTTTTAGTATTTTATTTTGATTGCATCTTTAGTATTGGGTTAGTTGATTAGCAACTAATTCCGCCCACATCCCTTAAACCCAAGATTTTTAATTGCTTTTTAAAAAATATAAAAATACAAAAATAATCATCCTTCACCTTTAGAACTAGTATTTAGGCTTTCTAATCCTAGCGACACTATTCCTAAGCTGAACGATCAATCCCCCGGTACTTGTCACTATACTATACTACAACGATCAGGTACACTGCCTGGTGGGGGTTGTAAACTTCTCGAGATCCCTCGAGAGGTAAAGCCTGTTGCGATTCCCACGCATCAAGTTTTTGGCGCCGCAGCCCGGGGAATAGTTATTGTCTAGGTTAGAATTTCTTTTTATTAGGTCTACTTGCTAGATTCCTTTCTAGTAAGATTTTATTTTTATTTTTAGGTTCTCTTTTGTCTATCTTATTTCTTTGTGCCTTTGTTCGTAACCACCCGACATCATGGACAACGGGAACATCTTTGAACCCGTCATCCCACCACAACAAAACCCACCATTAGAACCCCTTAGGCCCCGAACCTTAGGAGAGTATTCCCGACCTAGCCATCAAGGCTACCGAAACACCATTGAGCTCACCGGAGCCAATGTGATCCCCTTGCGATCCGACACCATCCGGTTGGTGCAAAGCGGATGTGCATTCCATGGACTTCGTTTCGAAGATCCAAACCAACATCTTAAGGACTTCCTCAAAATCGTAGATTCCATAAACCTAGATGTTGAAACTAGAGAGACAACCCGATTACGCCTATTCCAATTCTCTCTACGGGATCAAGCTAGTCAATGGCTTGAGCGTTTACCCGCGGGATCCATCACCACATGGGATGATCTCACCACTCGTTTCCTTGCTCAATTTTTCCCACCGGGGAGAACTACTAAGCTTAGAAATGACATCTTGATGTTCCAACAACGTCAAAATGAATCTCTTTATGAAGCATGGACTCGTTTCAAGGACTTACTCCAAAAAGTCCCTCATCATGGCATAGATCTTTGGCTCCAAGTACAAATCTTTTATGACCATATCGACATCTCCACGAGGCGAGCCATTGACCAATCGGCCGGTGGTAAGCTACGTGATCTTAGTGCGGAACAATCATGGGAACTCATAGAAGATCTTGCTCTCTATGACAACGAAAGTTGGAATGATCCCCGTGACTTGAACAAAACGGTCAAGGCAATATCTTTGCCTTCGAACAATTCTAGCACTCCCGACCGTAGGATCATGGAACTTGAGGACCAAGTCAAGTTTCTCATGAAATCTTACGAAGCTCCTAAGCCTTCAAGCCAAGTGAACAAAATCACTTCTTCATGCGAATTATGTAGTGGTCCCCACGACACTCGTGATTGTGTGGAACTCCCCGGAACAGCTTTTGCGGACTACGCATCCACGCGTACCGACGAAGCGGGAGATAAGTGGTACACTTTCAAGCCCGAGCCAAATACTTACGGTGACTCATACAACCCCTCATGGAAAAATCACCCAAACCTTAGGTGGAAACAAAATCAACCCAGTTCTTCCAATCCACCTAATCGTTACCAACCAAACGGTCCACCTTCCAACCGTACTTTCAACAACAATCCTTCTAACAACTATGGTAGTACCAACAATCTTGAAGGATTGATGTCTAAGTTCATGGCATCTCAAGAGGCTCGCATATCTAAGTTTGAAGTCGATTTCAAACAAAAGCAAAGCGAGATGACCACTCGAATTGACGCATTGTTGAAGGTTCTCAATGACCGAGAAATAGGAGCACTCCCAAGCGACACAATCAAGAATCCGAAACTAAATGTTAATTCCATATCTTCAGTTTCATCACCCACTTCGTTTCCACAATACTACTCGGTCAAATCCACAAGCACGTGTTTCAAACAAAACCAAGTTCTCCAAAAGGACCAATCAAATAAAACACCCACTATAGAGCCGGTCAAAAGCATAGTTGAAACACCTCTTACGCAAGACCTTGACGATGAATTCAAAGAACTTCACCTTGAACGCCCCGTCATTGATGTCTTAGCGCATGCTCCTTACTATAGTGCCCTCCTAGAAAAATATGAGAAGTGTAAGCCAGGTAAAAATGGGACCGCCTTCGTTCAAAACAAGTTGCCTAAAAAGCTTGATGATCTGGGTATATTTGTTTTGCCTTGTAAGATAGGAAGATCCGAAGCTTTCGATACACTAGCCAATTTAGGGTCAAGCCTCAACTTGATTCCCTTATCGTTATTCACCGCTCTTAAGCTAGGAAAGTTAGAGGAAATGGAGGTATTGATAGGGCTAGCGGATGGGAGTATTGCCCACCCGGTTGGAATGATTAAGGATGTAGTTGTTCACATAGGAAAGTTAACTATATTAGCGGATTTTCACGTCCTAGACATGGTTAGTGACACTACATGCCCATTATTGGTAGGAAGAGGATTTTTAGCAACCGCTAGCGCCATGATAGATTGCAAGGAATCCAAGATAGCGGTAGGTGAAGGCGATACTTGGTCGGTGTACGATGTTAAGAAGCATAGTTATGATTGTGATGATGAACCGATACCGCATTGGGTAGAGATGAATAGGAGACCATCTAGATATGGACCTTGGATAGAAAGGAACTTTATAGGACCTCAATGCCCATTCTATCTAGAAAAAGACTTCATCGAAAAGACACATTCGGTAGAACAACTCATAGCTAGAGATGAAGAGCTAGACCCCTTTGAGGACCCCTTAGTCTTTAGGAAGATGATTGAGTTCTTAAGCGTAATGCCTATCAACATAGAAAGGAATAAATGGAAAAGAGAGGGAGACAAGTGTAAATGGAGGTGGGACAAGCCACCTAAAGAAGGTGACGGATCATGGCATATGAGAATGACTTTGTATGATCCGGATGGAGAAAAGTTTGAAAGGTCATACCATACTAAGGAAACCGATAGGAAGTTGAAACCTAAATTTGATCCCAAAGATGTCCTCAATGAGGAACTCACCCGTATCACGTAGTAACCCATGACCTTGAGTTTAGCTACAAGACTCGTAAATAAAGAAAAGCGCTTCTTGGGAGGCAACCCATGTTTTGTGTGATTTTATTTGTTTGTTTTATTATTTGCTTCCGTATGCATGTTTTATTTTTATTGTTGGTAGATCATGTTTCTAAACTAGATAGTAGAAATACTTTACTTTGTTGTTTTGGCCTAGTCTTAACTCCACCTAAAGGTATTTTTGCAAAAGATAAGTGTAAGGGGAAACCCCAAATATGTTTTCAAGAAACAAACCGATCATGATTCTCCACAATATTAAATGAACATGTATATTCGTATTTGTTAGAGTCAAATGCTTGTATTGAGTCTTAATGAAGTTTTGCAGGATTTTCCAGGAAGTAGGACCAAGTTTTTCCAGAAATTTTTAAGGAAACTTAACATAAGAATTTATGCAGGTCACTTCTGACGGCGTCACGAGTTTACTCTTGACGGCGTCAAGTGTAAAAATCTGGAAATTTTACCAGTTTTGTTTTTTTAACGGAGTCTTATGGTTTTTGTGAATTATTAAGTTTTATAATCTCCAGGAGATCTGCAAACTTCATTCCACAAGCATTATATCTTATCTTGTTTTCTAGGATTTAGTAGCTTATATAGGATGCCGCCGATTTTACGCAAGGTTGTCTTGTCTATTTTGTCAAGTTTTACAGGTTATGTATGACAAGAAGATGATTTATATTCTGGAAGGGAAGCTTTGATTGTTCATTTTCTTGGAGGAAGATTTAACCTGGCCACCTTATTATCCATACCGAGCGAATCAGGGGAGTATTTGATTTCATTCTCTTTACTTTTTCACTTTTACATTCTTTACTTGAACATTGGGGACAATGTTCATCTTAAGTGTAAGGGGAGGGTAAAAAGATGATACCTTACATATGCACTTTCGCTTGAGTTTGTTTTGTTTAATGGTAGATGTGTAATAAAACTATGAGAAATACTTGTTAGTGCAATTTTAGCGCCAAATTTAAATTTTTTTACAACATTTAGGAGTGAAACTTTAGCCATAGCAAGCGTCTCATGGATAGGAGATTGTATGACTAGCACATAACCGTATATTCAGAAAAAATTTCCACCCAAATATGTGAGGTTCGCCTTTAGATTTGATAGGAAAAACATTTACTATTAGTGCTTATGAGTGTACCGGTAGCATTTAGATTCTAGAACTTGCGTTAGTGATGCATCCCGAGACCGCTAGTGAGACTACATTCGTGTGGTAGGATTTACTACATGATAAGAGGCATTAGGATCACCCTTGTGTTAAACCCGTATCATAATTACTTGACCATTTAAGTCATATTACTTGGCTAGTTAAGTCAACTAATTTTTCCCACACCCTTAGCGTTGTACTCATTTTTAGTACACGAAACCCCTAGTACACCCCTCCGAGCCTATCTTTTCGTTTCTAACTTTAAGCATTTTACTTAAAGGAAGAATTTGTTACACCCCACTTAAATGTACAACCAAATCGCCTTAGCCTTCCGTGTATGCGCTCATTTTTAGTGCATTATTGTTATTTGTTAAACCCTAAGTTAACTTTCTAATTGATTACATGGTTGCTAAGTCGAGTCATATCCTTGTACATATTGTTTTGGGATGATTGGGACTCATGGGTAAGTACTTATTTTATGGAGTAATGGGGAAGAACATCATATATTACCCCCATATGTACGTTAATCTTAAAAGTACTCCAAGTGTTTTGATTTTCTTAATTCGAGTCATTAGATTAGTTTAATGTAAAGTATGTAAAAATTCAAGTGTAAGGGGAATGTTCATTCCCTATGATGTATTATTTTGGATGGTAGGGTAAGAGTGTATGAAAAAAAAAAAAAAAAAAAAAATCGAAAAAATCAAGAAAAAGAAAAAAAAATAGAAAAAAAGAGAAAAAAACATACGGACTACCATCCCGTTTCATTCTATGTTTATTTTATGTTTTTGTTATTTTTCATTTATTAGCTTAAGTCGAGTCTAGTCTTGGCTTAGCAACGCCACATTGTACATGTAATTAACCAAGATTGTTAACTCGCCACCAGTAAAACTTCCTTTATCCAACAAAACCGTGTATTTCATATCCCTACACCTAACGTTACAACCCTTTAAAAGACCTCTTTGATAGTTTATCCTAGGTGCTTACGCCATGTGTTGGAGGTTTGATCCTTTCCCAAGCCTATGGTAATCTATTTTGTTATGACAGGTAGTGAGAGATATCTTTCGTTTCCATATTGTAATTTACACTTTATTACACCCGAGAGATGTGAGTATCTAAACACTATTTGTGAGGTGCTTGTGTATGACCTCCGTGGTTGTCTATTGGTCTTTAGTGGAACGATTATTCATTGTAATTACTTTTATATTAGTGTTAAATGACCCATAACATTTATTTTGAGTAGAATAAAAGCGCATTTGCTTGAGGACAAGCAAATCTCAAGTGTAAGGGTATATGATGAGGCGAAAAATGATCCGTTTTTAAGGGGTCATTTAAGCCCGAATTCGAATTTATTTGATCAAATATTGCCCTAAATCGTTCTTTTTGTGATTTTAGGTACTTTGGGAGAGAAATCTGGAAAAGGAAGCAATTCGGACGTTTTTTGGAGCATAAAAGTGAAGAAAACACCAAAGTCTTAATTTTCCATGCTGGGAACAGTAGGTGACGGCGTCAAGAGTAACTCCCTGACGGCGTCAAGAGCAAAATTCCATGACGGTCCAGAAGAGATTTGACGGCGTCATGAAGGTAGGGCGTCAAGAGTAAAAGTCATGACGGCCTGGAAATGATTAAGTCTTGACGGCGTCAAATGTAGATCAAGGCAGTCCGAGAATAGTTTTGGCGGCGAGGTGACGGCGTCACAAGCTTTGTCTTGACGCCGTCAGACCTCTTTTCCTATATATAGTTTTCTAATTTTTCACATTTAAGAGAAAGAAGTTTTGGAGAAACCCTAAGTACGATTTTGGTGCGAATTTTACAGGTTTTTCAAGGGTTCCAAGCCCTTGATACCTTACATGTGTAATTAAGATAAGTGTTCTTTCAATTCAATCAATATGTCTATGTGTTGGTTGTCTATATCTTGTTCTTGTCTTAATTCCATCATGCTAGGCTAGATCTATCTTGTGTTTGCTTAGATCTAATGAAACCTAGATGTTAATTATGTGTTGATTACTTGTTTATACTTGTTTTGGATGAATGATTTATATGTTAGGCTTAAGAAAACTGGCAGATCTCCAATTGGTAACATGCTTGAACGTCTTAAGAAACATGAACCGACGCGCACTAGGTCTTTATTGGTTGTATTTAATGCATGAGCCACTGTTTACAATCCCTATAGTTGTGCTGGGCATGGTGTAGGAGGAGATAAGAGCTCATAGAATTGGGGAGTTAAGTGTGCCACCCCATGATTGGTATTAAGGAATACGATCCGTCATCCATGCATTTATAACAAGTAATTAACGTGTAAAAGATGTCTAGGGAGTAGTGAAATCTAAGTAAACACATTTTCTCCACTTACTGCTCACAAATTTAGTATAATTTAGTTTATTTTCATTTTTTGTATTTTATTTTGATTGCATCTTTAGTATTGGGTTAGTTGATTAGCAACTAATTCCGCCCACATCCTTTAAACCCGAGATTTTTAATTGCTTTCTAAAAAATATAAAAACACAAAAATAATCATCCTTCACCTTTAGAACTAGTATTTAGGCTTTCTAATCCTAGCGACACTATTCCTAAGCTGAACGATCAATCCCCCGGTACTTGTCACTATACTATACTACAACAATCAGGTACACTGCCTGGTGGGGGTTGTAAGCTTCTCGAGATCCCTCGAGAGGTAAAGCCTGTTGCGATTCCCACGCATCAAGATGCAAGGTTTAGAAAATGTTCATTTTTTATTGGTGAGGTGAATTTATCCGAGGATGAGGAGCTTAGGTTGATGGATTGGTTAGTCTAAAGTGGTTTGACACTTATCCGGGCGGTTTTCCGGAAGGGTCGTGATGGTTGAGAGGTGATTGTTGACTTAGTCATGGTTAAAATGGTTTAAAAGATCAGAAATTGTGATGAAGAAGGTGTGATTTGATAGTGTTTAGGATGGTTTAATTTATAGTGATGAAGGAGTGTGGAAAGGAGTGTTTGGATTTGATGTTAGGCCATACAAAAATGGAGGTTCCTAATGATTTGGAAGGCTAATTGTGGGTTGTCATATCATGGAAGTCAATCCAATGAAAATGGTGAAGTGAGAAGACAAGATTTGCACTAAATGCTTAGTGGTTTTGGTAAATTTGTTGAAGGATATGTCTCATGGATTTCAAGGAACCTTTGGAAGGGTTCCTTCCTTTATGTGTGAAGGTTCCTTGAGTACTTCAGTCTGACACACTGAAGGTCTCCGGTTCGAACCCGGGCGAAGCCACCAATCCCCTACACTTAACTATTGCTAGTCCCTAGCAATCTGGCATCTACTAAAAACCTATTTTTGAAAATTTACTGGATTTTAAAATCTCTTTACCAGACAGCCATTACTTCTGGAGTAGCCAGGTGTGAAAACTGTGGTACACCTGATAACCGTGTGATTTTGAGCAAATCACCAGCTGTCAACGGATTTGATTAGTCTTTACCAAAAGCCATTTGCTTCTAGACTAGCCAACTCTTGATGGAATAGTCAACATCTTGGTGAGCTGATTACCAATTATGGTTTTTCACTGCCTTTACCACAAGCCATAATCTTGCGGGCTAGCCAACTCATTTGCTTTATGGGATATGGGGAGTTGAGGAACCATACAATTTTTGGCAAATTGCAAGCCATAAACGGATTTGAGTTATCTTTACCAAGATCCGTTTGCTCCTGGATTAGCCAGTCCTTATGTGGATTAGACATGGTGGACTAATAACCATTTGTTGTGTTAATGCCAAGTACTTCATTAAGTGAAAATTTTGAAAATTTTTTAAATTTTTGGCAAAAACGGGGGTACTAGATGTATAATGTGATTAAATTCGCTAGAATTTCCCCCTACACTTAGAAATGAATATTGTCCTCAATATTCAAAGTCCCGGCTATTATGCCAACTCTTTGAACGTAAAAAGGCAATATTACAAGCTGAAATGTAGGAACAACATTTATTTTATTTTTGTATTTTTCATTTTTATTTTATGTACTTTATTTACAGTAGGGCAACTCCCCTACACTTGGGTGGTAGAACAGAGAAAGAAGTCAGAAACATGGGTGAGAACCCATGTGATGCTAATGTTTTTGTTTATCGAGTCACTAGCTTGACTCGACCCCGTATTAATTAGTCCGTGGGGAAAGTTTGGAGATCTGGGACAACCACTTGTGGTATGTCCCCTCCAAAGTAGTGTTTCAAACGGTGTCCATTTACTTTAAAATTGGGACCGTCGGGTTGCAATAACTCAACAGTTCCGTATGGGTATACTTTTGCTACAGTAAATGGTCCAGACCAACGGGTTTTTAGCTTGCCCGAGAAAATTTTCAATCTTGAATTGAAAAGAAGAACTCTGTCACCAACGTTGAAAACGCAGTTCTTTATTTTAGAGTCATGTATCTTCTTAGTCTTTTCTTTATAGATTAAGGAATTCTCGTAAGCTTGATCACGTAGTTCATTTAGCTCGTTTAGCTGAACCTTGCGGTGATCACCCCTGTCTGAATGTCAAAGTTTGCATGTTTCAAAGTCCAATAGGCTTTGTGCTCTAATTCGATCGGAAGATGACATGTCTTTCCGTACACCAACTTGTATGGAGTACACCCAATGGGTGTTTTATAAGCTGTACGAAAAGCCCAGAGTGCGTCGTCCAATTTGTCCGACCAAGAGGCACGGTTTTCACCAACCGTCCTCTCCAGAATTCTCTTAATGCCCCGATTTGAGACCTCCACCTGCCCACTAGTTTGGGGGTGATAAGCAGTAGAAAGACGGTGAGTTACACCGTATTTCAGCATCACTCTTGCAAATTGATCATTGCAAAAGTGTGTACCACGATCACTGATAATGGCACGAGGAGTCCCGAATCGAGCAAAGAGAGACTTCAGAAATTTTACAACAACTCGGGCGTCATTAGTGGGTAAAGCTTTCGCCTCAACCCATTTAGACAGATAGTCGACAGCCACGAGTATATACTTGTTCCCTCATGAAGACGGGAACGGGCCCATGAAGTCAATGCCCCAGATATCAAATATTTCACAGACTTAGATGATGTTTTGAGGCATCTCATCCTTCTTAGAAACATTCCCGTGATGTTGACAAGCATCACAAGTTTTGACAAGTTCTTGGGCATCATTATAGATGGTGGGCCAATAAAAGCCAGAATCAAACACCTTTTTGGCGGTGTAGTTGGAGCTGTGATGTCCCCCAGTGGGTCCATCATGACAGGCTTTGAGGATTTCCATGGCTTCAGTACCATGGACACACCGTCGGATGACTTGATCCGCACATATCTTAAAGAGGTAGGGGTCGTCCCAGAAATAGTGTTTGTCGTCTTTGAAGAATTTTTTCTTCTGTTGGGACGACATCCCTTTCACTACAAAATTACCCGCATGGTAATTTGCAAAATCGGCAAACCATGGGGTAGAGGTATCATCCCGACTAGAGATTAAATTTAGTGTCTCCAGAGGAAAGGTTTCATTAATTTCCTTTCTCACGAGATCATCCTGATGAGGATTCTCTAGACGGGATAAGTGATCAGCCGCAAGGTTTTCTGCTCCTTTCTTATCACGTATGATAATGTCAAATTCTTGAAGGAGTAGAACCCAACGGAGCAACCTCGGCTTTTCATCCTGTTTAGCAAACAAGTATTTCAAGGCTGAGTGGTCCGTATACACCACGCATTTTGTTAGGATCAAGTAAGACCTAAATTTCTCAAAGGCGTATACCACAGCTAATAGTTCTTTTTCTGTGGTGGTATAGCGTGTTTGAGCTTCTGTCATGGTCTTACTAGCGTAATGTATCGGCTGAAAGTGTTTGCTTAAACGTTGCCCCAAGACTGCACCGATTGCAAAGTCACTTGCATCGCACATTAATTTGAATGGCAAGTCCCAGTCGGGGGCAACAAGAATGGGTGCTTCAGTAAGCTTTTGTTTCAAAATTTGAAACGCTTCTAAGCACTCAGGTGAGAAGATGAAAGGAGTATCCTTCTCTAAGAGATGGGTCATAGGCCTGGAGATTTTTGAAAAATCTTGTATAAACCTACGGTAAAATCCAGCATGACCCAGGAAACTTCTAACACCTTTGACGGTAGTGGGAGGAGGTAGTTTAGCAATTACATCAACTGTAAGGAATTAAATATTCCATAGATTTAATAGATTTGATGATCATAAACAAGAAGAATGAAACATGAAGAATACTAAAATGATAAGCAAAATATACTAAGTGCAATTCTGCTGAAGAGTGTTTCCACTGATAGATTCTGCTGATGAGCAAAAAGTTTCTGCTGATGGATTCTGCTGAAGAGCAAAATAGTTCTGCTGATGAATTCTGCTGAAGAACGTTTCTACTGAAAAGTGATTCTGCTGATGGATTCTGCTGATTGACACTGCTGCTAAACAATGAGTCATATTACCAAATGGAAAAGGATGAAAGAAGATATTTATGTGCATAAAAGTCAAGTGTATCTTTTAGATAATATCTTTCATCAGTCATCAAATTGTACACTCCAAGTGAGTTGTAAACATAGATACGTGTTGTATCTTAGATGACTTAACATCCTAGTCATAAGCTAGATAGTAGATGACAAAGACTTATCAAAATTTGTAATGATCTCCTTTATTCTATAAAAAGGAGATCACACCCCTTTAGATAAAGTGGTGGTGAGTGCATGATTCACAGTGAAACAAAGTGAACATCACCTCCAAGGTGCTTCGTACTTAGATATTACAATAACACCAAGTGTGTTAAAATGTAAAGCACCTAAAAGAGTGTGTGTGGGAACATCAGACGAGGGGTCTGATGAACATTAGACATGGGGTCTTTTGTTGTTAGGTTTGTTTAGCCTCAAGGATCTTTGATCCCTGTTAGATGTAAATCGTGCTATACTTGATCACATAGCATTGGGGCTAATGGAATAACAAACGGTAGAAAAGTTGGCAAAACCTTGTTGTGATAGTATTGTTTCTTTCATAGAATATTCCGTCAATATTATCATCATGCTTTTCATATCCAAAATCATAGATCAAAGGTGTAACAACCTTGAGCCCATAAACGATCAGTAAAAGCTTTTCAAACAAGCTTTTCACATCAACTTTTGCTCTATCTACCTCTATCCCATTCTTAGAAATCTTATGGCCGAGGACAATGCCCTCTTTGACCATAAAATGGCTTTTCTCCCAATTTAGACACAAGTTTGTGTCTTCACAGCGTTTAAGCATGATTTCCAGATTGGTGAGACAAGTTTGGAAAGAATCCCCGATGACTGAGAAGTCATCCATAAATACCTCCATAGTTTTCCCGATTGTATCGGAAAATATAGCCATCATGCACCTTTCGAACGTGCCAGGAGCGTTGCATAAGCCAAATGGCATACGACGGTAGGCAAATGTTCCATATGGGCATGTGAAGGTAGTTTTTTCTTGATCCTGTGGATCAATGGGGATTTGAAAATATCCCGAGAAACCGTCTAGGAAACAATAGTATTCATTTCCTGCCAATCTCTCGAGCATCTGGTCCATAAAGGGTAGAGGAAAGTTGTCTTTTTGGGTGGCATCGTTTAGTTTTCTATAGTCGATGCATACACGCTACCCAGTAACCAAACGAGTTGGAATCAACTCGTTTTCCTCATTGGTGACAACAGTTATGCCACCCTTCTTTGGGACACAGTGGATGGGACTAACCCAAGGACTATCAGAGATCGGGTATATTAATCCAGCATCAAGAAGTTTGAGAACTTCTTGTTTGATAACATCATGTATTTTAGGATTAACTCGTCTCTGGTGTTGAACTGCAGGCTTAAATTCATCTTCCATAAGAATTTTGTGAGTACAAAATTCAGGGTTAATACCCTTTATATCAGATAATTTCCAAGCAATTGCTTGCTTGTGTGACTTTAAGACCTTTATGAGAGCAGCTCTCTCCTCATCACTTAAATCTTTTGCTATAATGACGGGTAACTTGTCGTTACCTTCCAAAAAAGCGTATTCGAGATGAGGAGGTAAGTCTTTGAGCTCAACTTCAGGAAATTCATCAGTTTTCTCAACATATTTGATTTCCTCTTTATGAAGTGTTAGTGGTAGAATAGGAGGGTGGGAGGGATCTTTGTTTAACAATTGCTCAAGGAGCATGATATCCCCCTCCGGGTCAATCTCTTGATGATCAATTCCAGATGGAATTGAATCACTTCTAAGAAAGGCCTCTATTTCCTCAAGGATGAAGTCACTTCCCTCAAACGGAGTGAGGGCAGGATTAGAATTATGAATGATAGGAGTAGAAGATGGAGTGGGATTGCCACTCAGGTAATCATCAGAATAACCAAGAACTTCTTGAGCGTACTCCTCATAAGCAATATCAATGACATCTATTCGGTTAACCGATTCAGAGTCATAATTTGAGGAATACCTCAAAGTTTGATCGAGGTTAAACGTGATTGCTTCCGTACCCACACGTAATGTGATCTCATGTTCAAAGACATCTATGAGAGCACGACCCGTTTTAAGGAATCCTCTTCCAACAATTAGAGGAACCCTTTGATCTGCATCAAATTCAACAACGACAAAGTCGGCTGGAAAATGAAACTTCCCTACTTTCACAAATACATCCTCAGCAATGCCAAGAGGACGTGATATTGATCGGTCTGCAAGCTCTAAAGTCATGCAAGTAGGTGTAAGTTCTGGAAGAGATAGTTTCTTCCATACTGAATGTGGCATCAGGTTGATGCTGGCACCAAGATCGGCCAAGGCATATCAATCAACCATTCCTGGAAATACACAAGGTATTAGAAATTTTCCAGGATCTCCGAGCTTTTCAGGAAGCTTTTTTAATAGAACTGCAGAGCAGTTCTCATTTAACGGAGTTTTAGCCATTTCAAACAGCTTTTCCTTATTACTCAACAAATGTTTAAGCGTTGATGCAAACTTGGGCATCAAAATGATAGCATCCGCGAAGCTTATGTCAAAATGTAATTCTTGAAATATTTGATAGAATTTGTCCATTTGATGACTAGCATTCTCGCGAAGCTTTTGATCACTTAATCGTGATGGGTATGGAATTGAAGATCTAGGGGTGGTTTTTGGATTTTCTACGGGAACTGGTGGAGTTTCAGGTACTACTTTGTTTTTAGTAGCTAGAACCTGAATAACTAGAGGAGGGACGTCGTCGGTACTTCCTTTATCAATAGGAGGTATCGTGTCCGTTGTAACCTCAGCTTCTTTTTCCAATACCTCAGGAGAAGAGAAAGAGGTAGATGGAATTTTGGGTCCTTTATATGAAGCTCCACTACTGGTTGTGATCGCTTTTGCATCGCCCCTCGGATTCGCGATCGTGGTGCTAGGTAATTTACCTGAGCCCGAGGGTCTTTCATTTAAAGATTTCTTAATGTCAGAAATCTGGCTGATCAACAACCGGTTTGTTTCTTCCTGGGTTTTCATGAATTGTTTTAACAATTCATCAGAGGGAGTAGGGTTTGGAACAACAACTTATGTTTGGATTAGAGGGGTTTGCCCTCAGTTGTTCTGATTAAACCCTTGATTTTGAAATTGGCCCTGATTTGGGTTTCCATGAAAGTAGCCAGGGTTAAAGTTACCCTGTCCCTGATTTCTATTCCCCTGATTTTGAAAGTTTTAGGGATGGTTAGAAAAACCTTGGTTACTTCTATTCTGATTTTGAGGACGGTTTTGTATGTTCTGGTTAAAACCAGGTGGTACAGGGTAAGTGTTCGGACGCCATGGTGGTTCAACAGGAGGACGATATTGATTAGCTCCTGGATTGGAACTACCGGCAATCGCATTTGTTTCAAACGTGTTACTATCGGTGGCAGTACAGTTATAGTATGAATGAGGACCACCGCAAGTAACACAGACATCCACTTTCTTCACTTCAGCATGTGAAGGATTCTGTGGGAAGGAGACTTTCTTTTGGTTAGAGTGAACCAAAGCTTGTATAACATCCGTGAGTTTATCAATCTTAGCATCGGTGCTAGATTGATTCACGGTAGATGAAGAAGGATCGACCTGTTTGTTTCGTGTGGTACGAACCTTGGATTTGTTTTCAATTATAGCTAAAGCTTCTTTGACAGTACGACTCAAAAAATTACCTCCAGCTGAGGCATTGAGGGAGTCTTGATCTGCTTGGCTCACTCCATTATAAAACGTGTCGAGTTGCATTAACTCAGAAAATCCGTGGTGAGGACATTTGCGAAGCAACTCTTTGAATCTATCCCATGCTTCACTGAACGTTTCACCAGGTCTTTGTGAAAACTTGGTGATTTCATTTCTAAGATAGGCAGTTTTGGATGGTGGATAGAATTCATTCACAAATTTCTTAACTAAATCTTCCCATGTGTCTATGGAACGAGGGGGTTGTTTTTCTAGCCAGACTCTGGCTGCCCCCTCTAGAGAAAATGGAAAAAGAAGTAGTTTAATAGCCTCTGGCGGGACATTCTTATATTTGATGGTAGATGTAATTTTGTTAAACCATCGTATATTCGAATGAGGATCGTCCCTTTCGAAACCATAGAACTAATTAGAAGTTACCAAATTAAGTAATCCGGTTTTTAATTCGAAATTGTCAGATACTATGGCGGGTACAATAATAGCATCTCCATAACCCTCGATGGGTGCCTGGAGAAGCTCGGACATTGGGCGGTCTTCTGCCATAATGACTGAAGGTTCAGGTTCAGTCTGAATTTCAGGCTCAATTTTCGGGGCAGAATGTTTTTGGGTACGTCTTCGAGGAATTGTGACAAGCTCGCGGTGAGGACTTGTAGACCTTGAAGAACGAGTGCGCATGCACTGGAATAAAGAAAAAGAAAATCTTTTTGGTTTTTTATATAAATATGAACAGAGATGGTAAATTTACAATGAGTGTTGGTTCAAAACCACGTATGCTTCCAAATTCGTTGTACGCAGCACACCTCCCCGGCAGCGGCGCCAAAATTTGATCAGTGCTAAACAGTCAGATAATATTAACCAAGTTTAAATGGTCAACAAAAACAGCTTAGACTAATGCTCCGTGGAGTACAAGGTATTCGCGGGTCGTTAATCCCAACGAGGTATGAAATCTGTAATAAAACGGAATTTGGGAACGGGTGATTATGAACAGGAATAGGTGAGAATAGTTTGTATTACTAATTTATACAATGAAACAGTTAAACAATATACTTAAACAAATATATGAACTAAAAACGTTTACAACTTAAAAACTTGCGTCTACGTACGGGGAAAAAGGTAAGTTTTAATGAAAATTAAACTACAGGGGGTAAAAATAAAAATTCTACAAACTTAAACTTAAAAGAAAATTTAAAATAAAAGGAAAATTATTTTTTAGATTATTTTATTATTTAATATTAATTATTTAAATAAAAACTATTTATCTATTTAATTAAAACTAATTTAAATCAAACTAAAAATAATAAATACTACAAATTAAACTAAAAACTTATAAAAATAATTTCTAAAACTTAAAAAGAACTTGAAGAAAGTATAAAAAATTAAAAATAATTTTTTTTGTCTTTTATGATTTTCTTTTAATTAATTACTAATTATATTAACTAAACTATTTAAAATATTTTAAATTAATAATAATACTAAAATTACTTAGAAAATTATGGAAAAAATTATAAAACTAATTAACCATCACAGGAATCCTAAAAAATTATAAAAACTTTATTTTATGTATTTTTAAACTAGTTTACTAATTATTAAATTAGATATCAACTAATTATTAATAAAACTATTTAAATTATAAAAACTAGTAGATGAACAGTAAAAATTCTAGAAAAATTATTAAAATTATATTATGACTTATAAATGCTAGGAAAAATATAAAATCTAGGTGTTGCTTTATAAAAACTAATTATGCTATATAAAACTTAATTATTGATTAATAATTAATAAAAATATTTTTAATTCTAATAAATACTAAATGAAATTATAAAAATCTAATAAAATTACAAAAAATACTTTAATATAAGAGGAAATTAATAAAAATATAATAACACAACTTACTTAATAAAAATCTAAAAATGAAAATTAAAATTAAATTATATTAAATAGAAACTATCACTTACTATTATATTGTTTTTTCTTGATTTTGATTTTACAAAACTATATTATACCTAAAAATAGACAACTTTTGTAAAAACAATTATTTTATAACTTAATATTAAGCACTGTGAAAAGCAATAAGCTCCACAGTTGACTTTGGTTGACCAAAGAAGCAAATAAACTCAATTGAGCTTGAGTGGGACCCACTATGGATTATTCTGATTCTAATAAGTATGTTGGACTATTTTAAGCAAGAATAAGCAATATATGACCACTGAATAAGCCAATAAGCTGAATAAGCAATTGACAAAAACGAAAAGCAAATCGGAAATGGGACAAAGTTGAGGGTCAAATTTAGGTGGGGTCCAAAGGGTTTCAGGTCAAACTAGTGGTCAACTTGGGAAGCCTGGTAGGAGGGGGTTCAAAGGTACAAGGTTTGACAATTGGGGCCCACTGAGGTGGCCACAAATCACCACCAAAGTGGTGGTGGTAGGGTGATATCTGCTGGTGCAGGGGAGATATTCTCCCTGCAGTTGTGTTTGGGGGTGTGTGGGACCCACACAGAAAATCACAAAAATAAACTAAAGAGTGGATTACAAAGTTGAGGTGGGGAACTAAGATCCCAAGAAGTTTCAGAACCTCAAACCTAATACAAAATTCATAATAATTCCCACAACTTTTGGATCTGACAAAGAACTCAATTTTGACTTTTGATGAATAGCTTGTGGTTTGACTTTGATGAGATTTAAAGTACTCCTAGTGACTGATTATGTAGTTATAAGTTGAAATAAACCTGATTTAAGCTTTCATAACTTCTAATAAACTAATTTGCAAGATTATGACCCTTAAATCACTAACTGTTATCTAAAATAGAGGTTTAAAGGAGATTATGACTTTTTGACAAATAACTACTGACTTTGATGAACTAATATTACCTAATAAGACTTGTTACAACTAAAAACAACAACAACAACTCACTAGAAACTAGTGAATACAGCAAATCCAAACACCCCTTCTTGTGGGTTGATTTTTGATTTTTTAAGGATGTCACTGAGTTAAACCATAATACTAGTACACTAAGTCATATTATGATGAAATGAACTGATTTAAGCATAAGTACCCAGATTATAACAACTAATCTACACAAATCAAGATTGAGCAATTTTGACAGTGCAAAGTGAAATCTAAGCAACTTTTAATTTCAACAAACAAGACAACTATATTCTGCTAATTCATGATCAATTAACACAAATAGAGCCTAGAAAAACAGATATAAACAACTGTACCAACTTTTATAGTAAATACGAAAAATGGATCAAAGGTCTTACAAATGAGTGATCCAACTGAAATATGATGAAACAAGGAACAAAATCACTTCCTAAACCTCCCATGAGGTACTACAACCCAGGGCAATCCATTATTTCCCTTGCTCCATGCTTCTTGACTCAATTCCATTGATTTTTGATTTTCTACTGATTTTCTTAATTTTTTTTTATTTTTTTTCTGTTTATGAGGAACTTTGATTTCTATTATACTAAAACCTTAATTAAGTTATTCTAGGAACTTATATGAGATTATAAGTCCTATAACAACATTTTTGATAACATTACACCACTAATGAGATTTTGAGTAAAATTATGCATAATGTTGGAACCAAAGTTTTACTATTTTATGAAGTCTCGGTCATTTGTAATAATAGGTTGCTTTAGTTATTATTTTACTTACAGTATAGTTTATGTTACAAAGTTTACTAGACTTAAGCTAGGTAATCCATGGGCTTTAAGGCCCATACGATTTCGTGAATGGGAGGAGAGGGAGTGTTGCCCTAGCTCCTTCCCTATAAATAGATGGCTTAGGTCTTTGTAATACTTGGTTGGTTATTTGAAACATTAAGGAAACTCTTGCAATTCATATTCTCTAATTTCTCATAATCATCCCACTCTCATTCTCACCTCATTTCTATCATTATTGTGCTTGTGTTTACTAAATGGTGACCTAACAAGTGGTATCATTCGCTAGAGGAAGGTGTAGTTATTGTTTTCATTGATTTCTATCTTAAAAGTCGTTTTTTTTTAAATCGATTTTTTGTGAAAATTTTAAACTTTCTTGTTTGTTTCTTGGTTTTTCTCACATCTTTGCTTACAAACTTGTGTTTAAAATCAAAACAAACCAAAAAAAGTTCCAAACTTTTTACAAAACTATTCGATTTGGTCATTTGTACTTTTATCGAATTTTTTTTTGTCTTGAAAAATTTCTTAAAGTTTTCTACTTTCTTTAAGATCTACTCATTTTACACACAAAAGTACAAGTATCTTGAAAGAAAAACGAGTTTTAGGATTGCTTTCTTTGTAAAACAACAACTACCAAGTTATCGAAATTCTATATAGTTACCATTTCGAGATCTTCTCAAAGTGCACTACCTCGACTTCGTTTGTGTGGACTCGGTATTTTCTTTCTTGTATAAGAAAGTTAAGTACTTCGACTTTTGGGAAAGTTTTCGAAATTGTATAATTTCGAAAACTGTTTATCGCAATTTTGTGTTTTTTCGCAAAACATAAAATTTTCGAAATCACAAAGTTATCGCAAACTTATTAAGTTTCGAAATCTTATTATTTCGAAAACCTAAAAGTTTCGCAAAACCTTGATTATTTCGAAATTTCAAGTTTTCGAAAACCTGCAAAGTTTCGCAAACCTGGTTTCTCGATAACCTGACAAGTTTCGCAATCATATTATCGCAAACCTTGTTTCTCGATAACCTGACAGTTTTTCGCAATCATTGAAGTTATGCTAAGTTTTTCGATACTTGGTTTAATCTACACTTTCTACAAGATCCATTTCTACACAAGTGTTCTAAGATGTCTCAACCACCTAATCACTACTTCCCTCACATTCAGCAACATCAGCAGTATCAGCAACAACAAAATCAGCAGTATCAGCAACAACAATACCTTCCGCACCAAATGAATCAACAACCTTCTCAAAAACTAACA
This sequence comes from Artemisia argyi, assembly GCA_030686995.1. NCBI lineage: Eukaryota > Viridiplantae > Streptophyta > Magnoliopsida > Asterales > Asteraceae > Artemisia > Artemisia argyi. The sequence continues at coordinate 53,329 of JARVZY010010589.1, read as the reverse complement.
TACAATCCACTACATCATTACCTAATGATGCAACAACATCAGATCATTCCTCAACAACAATCATATCAAGTGCCACAACAAAACACTCAGTTTTCCTCCAAACAACCTCACTGGTTTGACAGAATGTGTGAAGTTATTACAACTCAACAATCCCGACATGAGGCAGGATCACTTGAGACACCTCCAATGTTAACATCTGGGAACTATGTTCAATGGTCAAGTCGATTCTTACGCTTTCTTGAATTAAAGAAACCTCATGGGAAATTCTTGAAGCAAGTGATACTTGAAGGACCGTTTGAGTGGCCGACAAGATTTGAAGCTGGTGATCCAACTGCTGATCCTCCACGTCCTCCTGGTGATAGACCTCTTCCAGAATCTGCACTCACTGAAGAACAGAAACTACATCGTGAAGCTGATGAATATGCAATGGCTTATATACTTCAAGGTATTCCTAATCCAATCTATCGAAGTGTCGATGCTCAGAAAACGGATAAAGCTATGTGGGAACACGTTCATCTCCTTATGGAAGGCACTCAATTGAACAAAGATGACATGGAATCCAAGCTATACATGGAATACACTGACATCACAATTGAACCTGGAGAGTCACTTGAATCCTACTATCATCGTTTCACAAATGTGGTTAATGATCTGGAACGTCACAAAATCACAGTACCAAGGATCGCTGTGAACTCCAAATTTGTTGGTAGTCTTGGCCCTGATTGGCATAAATATGTGACATTTGTTCGTCAAACGAAGAATCTTCATGATGCTCCATATGGTTTGTTGTATGATTTTCTGAAACACCATGAACCTGAAGTGGAAAAAGATAGAGCTTTACGAGGAGGATACACACCAACACCAACACCAAATTCTTTGGCTCTCGTAGCTCAATCTCCATATGCTCCATCACCAATGTCAAATCATGCATACGTTCAAGAGCAGAACTACTTCAGTTATCCACAATCTTCTACCTCGAACCAAATGGTCCCTTATGATTCATCTCCACAGAATGCCTCTACTCAACTGGTTCCATTAAACAACAATGATGCTGTGTATTACTCTAATTCCAATGAAGATGACGATGATGACTTTAACACGTTGAATCAGGGACTTGCTCTTATTGCTCGCGCTTTCAGCAAATTCTCTAACAAAACAAACAACCGTCAACGCTCATCTTCAAACACAAGGAATCAAGCTGTTGTCAATGATGGAAGAGTGGAAATTCAGAATTGTAACTATGGTCGATCTGGTTCAGGAAGCTCCTCAGGGAATTATGGGAATGATCAGAGGTTTAGTAACAATACGGGGTTCAGGAACAACTCAGGATCTTCTCAACAAAGGTCTGACTCAGTTGCAACAAGGAACTCCAACTCAGGGAATGCAGTTTGGTGCTACAATTGCAATGAACAAGGTCATATCGCTACAGCATGTCCCAAACCGAGAACTCGGGGTAGTAAGTTTCACAAGCAGGCATTACTCATGGCTCTTCAAGATGAAAAAGATGGACATTTCCCTGAACAGGATAACAACTTCATGGCAAATGTGAACAACGATGATGACATGGAAGATCTGGAAGCCAATGCTGCTGTGATGCTTATGGCCAACATGCAGGAACTTAAGCTCAATGATTCAGGTCCAGTGTATGACACTGACGGTTTGTCTCAGGTACATGACCTCAATGCATGCTTTATTAATGAAATAGTCTCACCTTCTGCTTATGAATCAGATATGGCGCAAGTTGTTCCATGTAATTCATCTTCATCGTCTCAAACAGATGAACAAATAAGCACAGTTGTCATATTTGATGATGACACAGTTGTCTCATTTGATGATCCTATTGAGAATGATAAACATGATTATTTAGAACAACATGAACCATCATTTGATCCAGACCCCGACCTAATATTGTTATCTAAACAACTGGATGATCAACAATTGCAAATCATTAAATGCAACGAAACAAATAAAGTTTTGAAAGAAAAAAATGCGTCACTTGCAAGAGATATTGAGTGTTATAAAATTCAGCTTTCAAATCAGGATGATAAGATTAAACATGCAAAAAGTTTTGAAAAAGCTTTTCAAGCTTCTTACAACAAAGAACAAGATCTTCAACGTAAAATGCAAGATTTAATTGAGTCAAACGGAAAGTTGATTTCGAAACTTGAAAGTGAGAAGTGTGAATTGAAAATGCAAGTTGAACGTCTTCAAAGAGACCTTTCAAAAACTGAAACAGAATTGTCAAATTGCAAAAAGGAGTTTTGTGAACATAAAACACGAAAAAGGAAGTATATAGATGACTTACTTGGTGATATTGTTGATCTTGAAAAACAACTCAAAGAATTTCGTCACATTGTTTACAAACACGGGAACTCTGTCACAACAATTCAAAAGTTTGCTTTAAAACCGAGACCCGATAAAGGATTTGCACTTTGCGATTTTAAATCAATGTTTCTTCACAAAGCTTTCAAAGAAAATCCTAAGGTTTACAGTATTGACCACATGTTTGATAATACAATTGTGCGTGCTGTTGTTTTTGATACTGAGGAAGAAGAAGAACTTGAAGACGAGAGTCGATCAAAAATGAGTTATGTTCAATATTGGACACCATATGACTATTCAAAAGCTCCACCTCTTTCTAAATCTTTTGTTACTCAAAAGGATTTACCTGAGAAATCATGGTTTATCGAAGAGTCATACGTTTCATCTCATAATAAGGCCCCTGTCCAAACTGTAGCACAAATAAATGGTCCTTTACCATCATCCGGTGAACTTACACCTTTACCAAAAACGTGTCGTGTCTTAAATTATTTCAAAACCTTTATGGAAGACATCGAAATTTTGGAGGAAACAATTGAACGTAATTCTGAAATAAAAATTGAAACTTTTCAATCCGCTTACGAGCGAGAAAAGAGAGATATTTTTCAAAAACAAATGAAGCCAATTGTTCAACACCTCCGTCTATGTGCTACACGTTAGGATCAGGAACTTCAAAAGGAGGTCAAAAATATGATAAACGTTTTCAATGCAACTGAAAATGACATTTTGGTTCAAAAGCAAAGAAATAGCGTTTTAAAAAATGATGCGGATCGACTCTTGGAACAAGTTCTCAATGCTGATATTTTGTCTGTTATCATGAATGATCTCTATAAATCTGGTACTTCTATGCTTATGGATGATCTTTGTGTTGATAATAACTTGTTGAATGAGGAAATTGAGACACTTAAACAGGAAAATGATAAGTTGAGAATTAAAAATGATGATGTGACAAAACAATTTTCAAAAGAAATTTGTCAACTCAATCAAAGGCTTGAATGGTGTCAAGCTAAAAGTCTTGAACGGGAATTGAAGTTTCAAAGTCAAAATGTTTCAAACTCTTGTCAGATTTCCAAAAACAACGAGTCTTTAAAAGGTCGGTGTCTCCGATACGAGAAAGAAATTGCGGATTTAAAAATTGAAAACGCCGAATGGCAACAAAACCGCGATGACATCAAATATTGCAATGGTTTACTTGAGTCTGAAATTCAGGACAAAAATCACATCATCATTGATTTGAAAGAGAAAGTTAAGCTACTTCAAAAAGGAAAAATGGTTGACACCACAGTGATAGCACCAGGAATGTATCAATTAAACAAAACTGATAAAGGAAAGGTTGTTCAAAACACTAATGTTGATAACTCCACTTCTACAGGACTAGTCTCCACTTCTAGCGTTAGCAGACCTAAGCGAAAAAGTAAAAAGAAGAATAGGATCTTGCAACGTAAGAGAGGAAACCTAGAAGCTCAAGAAGTAGAAGACCAACTTAGGAATTTGAATAAAACTCATGTTGCATCAGATTTAGATTCTAATTTGGCAAATTGTAATCAAAATCTAAATGTAACGAATGATGAACCTTTGAATGTTTTGAATATTAATGCATCTTGTGTGTTTTGTCGTAAAAGCGTATCATCTGGTGATCATACAAAATGTGTAGCTAATTCTCTTCTCAATCGTCATAAGAAACATAGGACACGCATTCCTTTTAGGCCCACTAATGCCTCTAAGTCTAACTTAGGAAAGCCGTCTTCTACGGTTTCTAATGATATCCCAGTTACCCCCATACGTGCCGAGAACAAATCTAGGAATGAGCCAACTACTAGTGCATTTAATATTAAGAAAGCAAAAACTAGTTGGAATTGGCAACGTTGGTTACAACACAAACCAAACTTTAAATGGATTCCGAAATTATTGAACAAATGTGTTTCTAACCAACAGGAACCCGCACTGTCTTTGGGTTCCACCCTTACTTCTGTTCCATCTGTGTCTTCTTCTTGTGATGCAGGTGGTACAGATCGTTCTCTGGATTGTTGATAGCGGATGCACCCGACATATGACAGGCAATCTCAAACTGTTGAAAAACTTTGTCTCAAAGTTCATTGGTACTGTTAGATTCGGGAATGATCATTACGCTCTAATCATGGGATATGGTGACTTTATAAGTGGGAACATCGAAATCAACCGTGTTTATTATGTGGAAGGACTTGGGCACAACCTTTTCTCTGTTGGTCAATTCTGTGATGGGGATCTAGAAGTTGCATTTCGTGAGAAAACTTGCTTTGTTCGTGACTTACAAGGAAATGATCTCATGTCTGGCTCACGTGGCTCCAATCTTTATACTATTTCAATGTCAGATATGATTGCAACATCTCCGATATGTCTTCTCTCCAAAGCAGAATCAACTAAATCTTGGTTATGGCACAAACGTCTTTCGCACTTGAATTTCAGAACCATGACTGACCCTGCTCGTTATAAACTTGTCGATGGATTTCCAAGATTCCGTTTCACCAAAGATCACTTATGTTCAGCCTGTGAACAAGGAAAAAGTACTCGTGCTCATTTTCCGTCTAAACCTGAGCAAAGTACGAATCATGTTTTACAACTGCTTCATATGGATTTATGTGGACCGATGCGTGTTCAAAGTATAAACGGTAAACGCTACATACTCGTAATTGTAGATGACTTCTCAAGATGGACTTGGGTCTACTTCTTACGAAGTAAAGATCAGGCTCCTTCGATGATCATCACCTTTCTCACTAAAATTCAAGTTCAGTTACACAACACGGTACGAATCGTCAGAACTGACAATGGCACTGAATTCAAAAATCAGACACTTAGGTCTTATTATGAGAAAGTGGAATTGAACATCAAACATCTATTCCTAGAAGCCCAGAACAGAATGGAGTTGTTGAAAGACGCAACAGGACGTTAGTGGAAACTGCTAGAACTATGTTGATTAATGCTCAATTACCAGATTACTTGTGGGCAGAAGCTGTTTCAACCGCATGTTACACTCAAAACCGTTGCATGATCACAAAACGCCATCGCAAAACACCATATCAAATTGTTCACAAAATAAAACCGAACATCGATTACTTTCATGTATTTGGGGCACTTTGTTATCCGAAAAATGATCGTGATGATTTAGGTAAACTTAAAGCAAAGGCTGACATCGGAGTGTTCGTTGGATATTGTGAAAATTCCAAAGGTTTTTGGATATGGAATCGTCGTACAAGAGAAATTCAAGAAACCATTCACGCTAATTTTGATGAACTCACACAAATGGCTTCTGAGCAACACAGCTTAGGACCCGAATTTAACCGTCTTAACTCTCCGGCATCTTCAGCTGAACCATTGCCACTTAACCGCAAAGAATTAGAAACCCTGTTTGCTCCACTATTTGATGACACAATTGAATACCGTCCTACTGAGGTCTCACCTAATTCCGCTGCTCAACCTGATAACATTCCAGTACCAGACTCACCTCAACAAACTGCTACAAGTGTTGAGAGAGACGGTCCTCCAATTGTATCACCATCTACAGCAGAACAAACTGGTTTTACTTCCCGCCATCCAGCTGAAGATCCAACACCACTATCAGTTCCACAATCCGCAGAGCATGATCCTGATGCGTTCTTTAATCCGGTTGCACCAGCTACTACTGTTCCTGATATAGCTGAGTCATCAACACGCAACTTGGATCCTGCCAACATGCGAGATACGTATCAACTACACCCTTCAACACATAAATGGACTCGTGACCATCCACTAGTTCATATTATTGGCCATCCAGATGCACCTGTTATGACAAGACAACGACTTCACACAGATGGAGAAACTTGTATCTATGCTCTCACAGTTTGTCATGAAGAACCTAAGAACATTAAAGATGCAATGACTTATGACAACTGGATTGAATCTATGCAAGAGGAATTTCAGCAATTCATAAGATTAGAAGTCTGGGAATTAGTTGAAAGACCTGACGGAGTCTTTGTCATCGGGTTAAAATGGATCTGGAAGAATAAGCTTGATGCAGAAGGGACTGTCACACGCAACAAATCACGTCTGGTAGCGAAAGGATACTCCCAACTTGAAGGTCTTGACTTTGCTGAATCCTTTGCTCCAGTAGCTAGACATGAAGCTGTTCGGATCTTTTTGGCTTATGCTGCACACAGGAATATGGTGGTTTACCAAATGGATGTGAAAACAGCATTTCTTAATGGAGAACTCCGTGAAGAAGTTTATGTTAGCCAACCTGAAGGCTTCGTTGAACCTGAGCGTCCTAATCACGTTTACCGACTCAAAAAGGCACTCTACGGACTCAAGCAAGCCCCACGGGCGTGGTATGACAAACTGTCCACTTTCTTATTGGCCAATAAATTTTCTAAAGGATCGGTTGATCCAACACTGTTTACAAAAACCTACGGGGAGGACTTACTTGTTGTTCAAATATATGTCGATGACATCATTTTTGCCTCAACAAAACGAAGTTACTCTAATGATTTTGCAAAATTAATGAAAGATAATTTTGAAATGTCCATGATGGGTGAACTTTCGTTCTTTCTAGGATTACAAGTTCATCAATCACCCCGTGGAATTTTTATAAATCAATCCAAATATGCTCTTGAAATTTTAAAGAAACATGGAATGATGTCGTGTGATACTTATAATACACCAATGGGCTATACCACAAAACTAGATGCTGATTTACATGAGACTCCTGTTGACCCTACCAAATACCGTAGTATGATTGGGTCCCTCATGTATCTCACAGCTAGTAGACCTGATATAGTATTTGCTGTCTACATGTGCTCTCGCTATCAGTCCAGACCAACTGAAAAACACCTCAGTGAGGTTAAAAGAATCCTTCGATACATAAAGGGAACCATTAACTTGGGAATCTGGTATCCGAAGGATTCTGGTTTTGAACTAATTGCTTTTTCAGATGCTGACCATGCAGGATGCTTAGACACACGCAAAAGCACATCTGGTGGATTACAATTTCTCGGAGACAAACTTGTGTCATGGCAATCAAAGAAGCAGGACTGCACATCACTGTCGTCTACAGAATCTGAATACGTAGCCATGTCTGCTTGTTGTGCTCAAGTCATCTGGATGAGATCACAACTTAAGGATTATGGCTACCTATTCAACAGGATTCCTATCTACTGTGATTCAAAGAGTGCAATTGCCATCTCCTGCAATACTGTACATCATTGCAAATCCAAACACATCGATCTCCGATATCATTTCATCAAAGAGCATGTGGAAAAGGGTACCGTTGAACTTTATTTTGTTGGAACTGAGTACCAACTGGCGGACTTACTTACCAAATCTTTAGCACCATCAAGGTTTGCTAGTCTAGTTCACCAAATTGGTATGAGATGTTTGACTCCAGAGGATCTGGAAAAGTTTTCAAAATACAACTGATCGTCAAACATCATAACTATCTTTGTATAATATTTTTTTCTTAACTATAAACCAATCAAAACACAAAAAGATTTTTCATATTTCTTTTATTAAAAAAAAAAAAAAAATGCAAGTATATCGCTTCACTTCAACACTTTGTTCATATTTTACAAGTGTTGAGGGGGAGTCACGCTTAAATCTTTTACCAATCTTTTAACTGGTATACTTGCATGTTTCTCGTATTTTACAGTTCTTTGGAGTGTGTGGAAATTCTTTTACATTCCTTTGTCTCATCCCTTAGTAAGGACTTCATAAGTTAGGATTAACGGATGTATATCTCGATGTTACACAAGTTTGACATAACTTTAGGACTCTAGTAGAGATATCTAAATGTTAAGGGACCTAAAGTAACTAAAACCTAAAATTTCAAAAAAAAAAAAAAAAAACAAAAAAAAAAACTAATAAAACAAAGAAACCGGATAACACAAACCCCACAAACTTTAAACCTCTTAAACCCTTTTATCAAAACCGACGGCCCTCATTCATTCGAGTCATCCAAGAACTTGATCATAAAATTGTAAGTTCCTATGTAATCACTAGGGCATAACATACATAGGATCTTGGTTAATTGGAAAATCAACGGCTCGATCTCCTGTTATCATGATTTCGAGAACTAGGGTTAAGATTTTCGAAAATCGCTCTTAACATGTTTAGGTGTTTAATTCTTGATAGGTTTTTGTTACAAAGCATGTTTCTAACATATCCTCATCATTTATTCATACATTCCATCATGTTTGCTTCGATCTAGAAATCTAGGGGTTAGGTCGATTTGGGTTTGTGAGATTCTGTGATTATTTGTTGTGTTTCTGTGGTGGGATATGTTTCTATGGTCTCTTATATGCATGTTAGATTTAGTTTAGTTGACATACACCATGAATGCTTAGTTCTCGATAGACATGTATGCCTCGTTCTTTGATTATCTACGTCTATCTGAGTCCAAAGGTGTTGAATGCTATCATAATGTGCTTGCTACATATGTTTGTGATATGGTAGTACCATTGATTCTCATTAGGCTCAAATTTGTTAAGTTATCGAAAACTTGTTCTTGATTTTTTATCGAGATCTTGGTTATCAAGCATATTGGTTATATCTGATTGGTACGTGTCAATCTTTATGACAGGTCTATATCATTGGAATCTATTATCGCAAAAGAAACGTACGTTAAACTTCAAATACGAAAGATTCTTGTATAAGAATGTTTTCGAGAAAATCAGATTTTTTCGCAATCTATGAAACTTATCGAGAAACTCAGTTTTTCGATAATTTGTTGTTCAAACTCAGTAGTTTTCGAAATTATTTTTCGAAATTACTCTTTTGAACAATAAATTTCGAAATCACTAGGTTCTCGAAAAAGTTTTATCGAAATTGATGTTTTCGAAAATTTTTTCTCGATAATTCTTTTTCTCGATAAAGTTTTATCGGAATTGATGTTTTTTCGAAAATTTTTCTCGATAATTCATTTTTCTCGATAAAGTTTTATCGGAATTGATGTTTTTCGAAAATTTTTCTCGATAATTCATTTTTCTCGATAAAGTTTTATCGGAATTGATGTTTTTCGAAAATTTTTCTCGATAATTCATTTTTCTCGATAAAATTGACAGACAAGGATTTTTCTCGATAATTCATTTTCTCGATAAATGGATTTGTAACATTTTTTTCGAAATCTTCTTTCTACACAAGTTTGCGATAAATGGGTTTTGTATAATTTTTCGAAATCTTGCTTAGGCCTTGTCATAGACATGTTACCTTGTTGTGATTCATTGTTGTTATGTAATGTGAAGTAACTATGAATTGTGTATTTCAATTGTGCCTATTTGTAAGACATTGCATTGTCTAATTGATTTCGTGATTCTTAATGATCAATGATTTCTCATGTATGCATATTACATTATGAAACATTCGTGCTTAACTGTCTTAAGTAGTAATCTATAACCAAACTCACATCTGTGCTAACACGTAACAAATTGGGATGTTTGGTCTATGGTGATACTTTTCAGATTAACATGGCTGAACACAATGAGAACGTCACTGAACAAAGTCTTCCACTGCTTACCATAGATGACATCACTCCCGAAAACTACAATGTCACGATTGGCGACAAAAATCCACGAGTTGATTTCGACAAGTTGAGTATTAAAGAGAACTCGTGCAAGATTGTCAAGGATATTCTACTTGCACATCCATGCAAACCTTTGCTCACCTGTTCTACCTCAGTTCCTCTGTTCTACCTTCATCAGTTCTGGCTTACGGCTCAGGCTAACTTGGATGATGAGTCTTTCACTGTTACATTGGATAGCCAAGAATACACTGTAGATCATGACGTTCTTCGAACAGCCCTTCTCATGCCACAAACTGACAACGAATTTGCTCCTATACTACCTGACCTGGATCTTCTTGACTTCTTCATTGAATTAGGATATGAGGTTGATGATGATGTACCGCTAGTCAAGCTTTCCCGATTTAATGCCAAGAATATCCCTCAGCCTTGGAGAACATTCTGTCTGTTGGTGGTAAGATCTATATCAGGAAGGAAAAGTGGACATGAACATCCAAGGCTCGAACACCTGCAAACATTCTGGGGAATGGTGACTCTGACACCGATTGACTTTGCAGTTCCTATCATGAATGATATCATCCACAGTATTCAGACTGAACGTGTGAAGACTATGATACCATTCACAAGATTCACCAAGCTTCTCATTGAACATCTCTGCAAAAGTTCTCCAGAATTCATCAAGAGGATGGCTGATCCTAATGAGCCGAAGCAGCTCTTCGAGGACGACTTCACCACCTCATTCATCAAGACGACCACTTCCTCAACCATGATCAAAGGAATGAGGCTTCCTGAATACCTACTGAATGACAAAATCAAGAAGAGTCTGAACTACAAGCTGTATGACAACGCTTACAAAGGAGTACAAGAAGAAGCAACAATAAAGACTCGTAGCAAAGGAGGTGTAAAGTCTGGGAGTACTACAAGCACCACTGCCTCACCTCATACTAGATCTAAGGGTGCTCCTAATTCAAAACCCAAGACTTCCACCAAACCTATACCTACATCTAAACCTAAACCTGCTACCAAGCCGAATAAGAAAGCAACTCCTGAGTACTTTATTCGGGACGAACCTACACCTCCACCTTCTGACACCGAATCCGAGTTCGATTCGGAATCTGAAGAAGAAGAACCAGACTATGAACTGAGATATAGAGCACCTGATGAAAGCTTCCCTGCAACAGAGATTGCCATCCAACAAAGTCTTGAAACTTATGAAGAAGAGACAAGGAAAAGAAAAGGGATCACTATTAATGAGCCTAATGATGATGAAGACGAACCAATCGTTGAACCTTTGGTCGATAAACGCAAACTGAAGAGTATAGTTGTCGACACTAGAGCTGAAGAAAAGCAGCTTAGGAAAGAACAAAGGAAAGCTACTCTCGAAAGCCGACTCATGTCTCAACCTTTAACTCCACCACCTATTGATCAGTCTGAACATGTAGGAGCTACAAGCAGCATGATTCCTCCCGTTGTATCCACCACGATAGAATCAGCTCCACAGCCTGATGACACCGTTAAAGATACAGACAAAACAGGAGATGTCAACATGACAGAAACTGCTAATATAGAAGAGAATGTTGGTGGACAAGAGAACATAGCTACGGATCAGGAACATGAATACCTAATTACTCCAGAGTTTCTTGCACGAGAAGCAGAGGAAGCAGAGGAACGTCGTAGAAAGGAAAACGAAGAGAAGAACGCATTCGACACCAACATATTTCTTAAGTCATCTTCTCAGCAAACTTCCTCAGCACAACCTCCACCTCCTCAAGACTCTCCACCAAAGGATCCGACTCCTCCTGCTTCTTCTTCAGACTCTCACAACGAGTCATCGTCCGAATCATCACCTGAGCACTCATCTCCCACACCTTCTAAAACCGCATCTAAACAGCATTCGATCAATGAACCAAAACAACCAGTTAATCTACAGGAGCAAGTGAGCAAACTCATCAACATGGTTACCAATCTTACCAAACAAGTTGAGGACTTCCAGGAGTCAAAGCAGCTGATCGACAAGTTTTTGTACTCTGATTACACTGGAGTTATCAGAACTGCAACTCATGATTTTCTTACTGAGAATCTGGTTGAAATGATCACTCCTGAAGTTGCAAAACTTCTTGAACCAATCAAGGACAACTTGGATCGCAGAATCAGAAGTGTTACAAAGAAAATGTTGTCTACCACACCATTCACGCTTCACACCGCAAAATCTTCTACTGTGGCTCTAACCGTCCCAGAATTGTCCTTCAATGACATGCTTGTCAAACTCTTCGACAACCTTGCCACCAAAACCACACCGACAGCTGAAGAAAAAGCCCTGTATGATGCTATGGTGGCTTACATGTCCAAAGAGTCTTGCAAAGATGCTGCTGGAACCCGGAAAAGGGCAAGAAAAGATGATGATCCTGACCCAAACTCCAAAGGCAAGAAACCTAAGTCTGGAACAGGTCCTTCATCCTCTCTACAACCACAAAAGGACTCCACTCCTCCTGGGAATCAACAACAACCCTCTACTACTGGTCAAGGTCAAACCGAAGAAGAAGAAACATTTATGGAACCCACTGATGACTTCCAGGATCCACTTAACACCGATAACCGTGCTTCACCCATTCATGATTCTCATATTGAACCATCGTCACCATCCAAGGCTAAAGACAAAGATGCTACATCTAAGTCCAAGAAATCAAAGAAGAAAAGATGTCATTCATGGCTCGACAATGATGACAATCCTCAAAATGATTGGCTGACAGAAATGGTCCAAGCTCAACCTCCTCTCGAAGAAGAAGAACCACTTCCTGGTAATACTCTACAGTTTACCCAAGTCATTATGAAGGATCTTCAGATCGACAAACTCACAAAGGCAGAGCTTAGAAGAATCAATAGGGATGCACAAGAATTCCTCAAGAAAAGATCTGGAAACAAAGTTGAATACGAATATCATATGCAGAATATAGCTAGTGCAATGTCTGCCGACTTTGACTGGTTAAATCCTGAAGTGAATATCGATCTCAATTCCAAGAATCATGAAAAACCTTACTTCACTGACTGGACCAAACCATTACCTTTGAAAGGTTTTCCCGACAAACCCAAGATACCTTACAGCTTCTTCTTCAACAAAGATCTTCGTAACATCCAGCTCACTCAGGAGACATCCAAGAAGAAATATGCTTCCTCACTCACAATCTCAGTACCAGCCGCTAGATACGAAATTCCAGCCATTGAAGAAACAACTCGTATTTTCAGCAACTCCATCGTAGCTTACGACAGAGATGCTCTACACGGAATTCAACATTGGCCTGAACGTCGTCGTCTCGGTTATACAAGCAGATTAGGAGAGAAATCATTGGAAAATGTGAAGCAGAAATCAAAGATCATCGCTATCTTGGAGATTCAAGAGTCGAAACGATTTAACTACTTATTCATGCGTGAAATTGTTGTTAAACGACAAGATGAAAAGAAGTACAAGTTCTCTGAAGCAGACTTTCCCGACCTTTATCTCAACGACATAGAAGATATGTATCTTGAAAAGGTTCAGAGTAGAATGCGCGGATTCGATAGAGACGTACAGTACAACTTCATGGCATCACTACTTCTTTACATCCGACGACTGATTGTTCAAGAAAGAGTGGAAGATCTTCAGCTTGGAGTGGAAAGTTACCAACAGAAGATTAATTTGACAAAGCCACAATTCTACTTTGATGGTCTCTATCAAACACCACAGTTTACTCTCATCCAAGAACCGTTTGGTTTCACCTACATCAACAGCAAAAAGCTACAAAGCTTCATGAGGTTCGATGAGGTACACAAATTCTGTGATGTTACACTCAAATCTGTTCGTGATGGGCTTGTCAAAAGGTTGAACGATGATCGCCGTAAGATAGCAAAGGGGGAACAACCTCGATGGAAATCCAGCTCCAGAAGACAAGTTCGTAACTTCGTTTTAAAGATTGAAGAAAGGTTATTTCGACGGGAACAAATCAGACGTCTAGAAAGCTATATCGGTGTCAGACCATCGTTTCCTGTCAGAAACTTCGAAAGACCAGAACCCAAGTTCACTGACTTTGACGCTCCACTTCCTGACGAAGATTAACTTGGTACATTTGGTTAATTTTTCATTATCAATTGTTTCATTTGATTGAATTTCACAATGGCTTGTGCACGCATTACAGTGCACAACCTGAACTTGTAAAGAAAGGACCCCGAGGTACGCTTCAGTGCCTCAATCCTAATTTAAGGAGCGAAGGCTTCTTACTTTTGAGTAGAATTGATCAAACATTTATGATTTTTCATAATTCTGCTCAAAAGGACAAGTATTTCACCTCAATAAGACCTAATCACTTGTTGAGGGGGAGCACTTGTCAAAACAAAAATACTTTGCTCTAAATCATAAGTTCTTGGTGCATCTCCCCGTAAGACTCAAAAGGCATATTTTAATCTAAAAGATTATCAAAAACACCATTTTATATGCTATTTTTGAGGGGGAGAAAATGAAAAAGTGATTAAAATATACGAAGTCAAAGCTTAAAAGTTGTATCATGTGCGAGCTAGACTCAGTATTAACCCAGGAATTGACGAGACAATAAATGTTAGTAATATCGAAAAGACTTATCCTCGACGGGTAATAACATCAAGTTAGATACTAGAGCTAGTTGTCACCTAAAAGCTGACAATGTATCTCTTTATCTAACCACGTAAGCGTGTCTCGAAAAGGATATGTCTTAGTAGAAATGTACCGTCTCAAGAAACTTTCTGTGAACTCGATCAGGCCGGGTAATAACTTCAAGCTAGTTTAACTAGTGATGTAAGCGTGTCTCGAATCGGTCTTGTTCACGGAAAGTGGATCAATTCAAAAGTGATTGCTCCTCCCGCATGTGCAAATTTATTAAACACTTATGAGCACATGTGCAGGGGGAGCCCTTCAAAAGTGTACACAAAACTCTCAATGTGTTAACCAAAATATTTGATTATCACAAACACGTTGAGAGATTTTCAATCAAAGGTTTCTTGGCTACTGTCGGAGTTATAAGGTGATTAAGATAGGAATATCCGTCCTATGATCCGCCAGAGCCGGAGGGATCTACCCAAGGACATCTCCCATAGTTAGAATTAGAAGTCCTTAGGTATGATACGAAAAAAGGAGAAATGAATGAAAGGGAAAGAAGGAGTTGAAGAATTAAAAAGAAAAGTAAAGTAAAGGGTGAAAAGAAATAGCCCTCCATATGTTCAACCTTAGGGCAGACACCGGGTTCAATACGTATGCTACTGGTTGTTGCAAAAGACAACACCGGTATTGAAGACAAAGTCGTCATGGACCCAGTGACGCAATGCACTAAACCTTCTTATCCACTCAAGTTCTCTTAAAAGGATTTGTTTCATTCTCACGGGGAACCCGCATAATCTATCGACCTATCTCTTAGAGACGGTTGATATTGAAGCAGGAGACACCTCCCCAGTCTCCGCATAGGAAACCTAGGTGTGCACTTATAGAGTCTAGAGCCTTGAGATACATCAAAGATCTCTTAGGAACACTTAGTACTTCTACAACTGGTGTTCTACATCAATGGGCATCAGTGGTAAACTATCGAGTCCTTCGCAGATCTTAGCAATCTGCCTAGAACGTTTATGAGAGGATTACATAAGTATTTCTCAATGATTGAACGGAAATCCTGCCAGGGTCATCATCAAATAGCCCTGACAGCAGGTCACTTCGGTAACCTCACAAGGGTTACGCTTAGTGTTTGCGGTGGTTCCATTACGGTCTACAGTCGTGGAGTGATCCCCAGCGACTCACCCAGTCATTGAGCTACTTAGTAGGTCTCGTAAGCTCCTTCGGGAGTATCTGATATGGGAACGGCCTGGATAAGGATTAGAAGAAGTCTTCACAATATGCTGTTGATGAGCTCTAATTCCTTATCCGTAAGTACCGGTTGTTTTATTGCTAACTGTTTACTCGCAGGTACCTCACTTCCATGATGGTAGATTCCAACATGCTCATACATACATCTTGAAGTCAAAGAAAGCTCCTCCAAAGATCTTAGCAACACAAAATTCAAAGAAAGATTCTACACCATTAAGGAATCTACAAAGTATAAAGACAGAGATCTCAAAGTATGAAAAGGAACTTCTTGTACGTGAAAGTCTAAGTCCAAAGATGTATGAGTATGTTGGAATGGCGGACAACCACCACAGACGCAGGAGTGACGAATGGCAGATTACTTCATAACATAATCACTACAACTTCATCAAAGAACAAAGACAAAGAGCAAAGTATATCCATTATTATTCTAATCATTTCTGAAGACGTCTAAAGCTATGAAAGTCAAAGATTAAGACAAAGACGTCAAGCAACCATGATGACCGACCCTTAGGGGGAGATTGTTGGAACCAAAGTTTTACTATTTTATGAAGTCTCGGTCATTTGTAATAATAGGTTGCTTTAGTTATTATTTTACTTACAGTATAGTTTATGTTACAAAGTTTACTAGACTTAAGCTAGGTGATCCATGGGCTTTAAGGCCCATACGATTTCATGAATGGGAGGAGAGGGAGTGTTGCCCTAGCTCCTTCCCTATAAATAGATGGCTTAGGTCTTTGTAATACTTGGTTGGTTATTTGAAACATTAAGGAAACTCTTGCAATTCATATTCTCTAATTTCTCATAATCATCCCACTCTCATTCTCACCTCATTTCTATCATTATTGTGCTTGTGTTTACTAAATGGTGACCTAACACATAAACTAAGAAAGTATTGAGAAACTGAAATTAAAGCTTGAATTGAATTTAATTAACACTGAGAACACTAAATATAATGTTTTGAAGCTTGAAATTACACTGAAACTAATAATTTAAACTATTCGACATGCATGAAAATAAAAATAAACTACACACTTGATATCTCTGCCTCTCTTCTCTTTTATAGCCCTCAAACTTGTTCCAGGTGTCTTGATAAGCATTTCCCACCATATGTTAGCCCTTGTACGTGTCCAATTGATGGTGACTGTTTAAACCTACTTTTGGCGCCAAAAGTGGTAGGGGTTGAATTGGACTGATTCAAGGCAATTAATTGATACTTGTATTGTTGTGGAGGTATAGGGAACAATTTGGGAAGGCTAGGGGTGTGGTGGATGGTTGATGTGATGGTTGTAGAGTGTAGGGGACAAGGTGGTTGTAGGGGTGATACCTGTTGGCCCCTGGTGCAAACCAAAGGGGTGGGTTTTGCTTAGGAAGGTGACAGGGAGTATTGTGAGGTGGAAATGATGTAAGGTGGATGTGGAGGATGGAATGTAGAAGCAGAAGCAGGAGGTGGAGATGGGGTGAGGTTGAAGATGGTCAAACGGGTCAAACATAATACCCAGGTTTTATTTTTAAAGGTGGGATGGGCTTTTGTTTGGGCTTGGATTTAAAAGGTAATGGACCAGATTTATTATTTGGTTTGGATTTATTTTGGATTTTGGTTTAATAAAATTAATTTAGCCCAAGGACCTATTATGTAAAATCTGATTTTCCAAGGACTAAACCTGTAATTATTCCATAGTTATTAAAAAGGACTTTTCATGTCACATAAGAATAATACAAGGACCTATTTTGATATTTTCCAAAATAAAAAACAACCGGGGACCATTTTTGCCAAATTTATAAAGTTCGAGGGTAAAAGGTGTAATTTTCCAAAAGTTTATCAAAAATGACTTGATTTATAAGAATAAATAGTACAAGGGCCTTAAATGTAAGTTTTTTCAAATTAAAATGCCCAGGGACTGTTTTTGCCATTTTTGAAACTTCAGGGACCAAAATTGTAATTTCCTCAAACTTTTTATCCAAATGTCAAATTTGATAACTTGTGAATTCCCAAGGACCATTTTTGACTTTTTCTTCCAAATTAACTTTCCAGGGACTAGAATTGTCAAGTTTGAAACTTGAGGGACCTGTTTTGCCATTTTGTGCAATTTTGAACTTTCAAGGGTAAAATTTGTTATTTCATGATTCCTGGGGGACTTTTGTTGACTTTTCTTCAAAATAACTTTCCCAGGGACCATTTCTGACATTTCTTGAAAGTTCAGGGACTGATTCTGACAATTTGGTAAACTTTGCCCGTTTTTCCCTGTTTTCAGTTCTTTTATGTCTGAAACATATAAAAACACCTTCTAAGGATATTTGTAGTATTTTGTGGTGTTTCTAAGTGTTTTTACATGTTTTTGTTGTTCAGATTTGACAGAAATGATGAGTTTTTATGAACTCATCAAGGTAGTTATGGGTATTTTTGAAATTTGGTGGGAAATGGTCTTCTTTGAGTTATAAAGAATGAGAACTACCCTATTGTGCTTAACAAATTGCAGGAAACTGGTTTCTATCTAAAAGGATGGTATTTTGTTGATTGGATGTTGAAATGTTGAAAACAAAAAAAAATTCTGCAGGAAATCTGGCGGAACCTTCAAGATATACAGGCGGAACCCGTGTGAGGGTTCCGTCCGGTCCGTTGGGCCATTTCTGGGTTGCCCAGAAAATGCACTGGCGGAACCCATTCTAGGGTGCCGCCAGATCCGCCAGTCCTGAAAAAGTTGGCAGTCCACGATTTTAACCCGCGAGATGATTTTCAAATTTTTCGAAAACTCCTAAAATCAAAAAGATAATGCATATCTGGTTAGGTAATGCAAAAATTGGACATGTAAACACACATACCATAGGACTTTGACCGGGGGGTCGAGAATTTCACTATACTTAGTGAAAATTTCATAAACATGAAAATTTGACAACTTGCCAAAAGTTGTCTACCTGCATCATTGTTAGTTAATACATGTTCCAAATAGTATCACACAATGTACCAACACACAAATACATCACAAACATTGTTTAGACGACCAAATTATTCAAATAACACCTAGTGCCAAACACTCCTTCACACCCGCACTCATTGACGGTCAATCTTGTTCTTGAGCTTTCCAAGGAATCTTCCAAGATTCTTAAACATCCCCTTTGTTTGCTTGAACTCCACCGACTCATTTGGAATATCTAGAAGTTGGGATAGGTATTCTAGAGGTGGGAGCCTAGAGTTGGGCAAAGAGTCATGTTCACTCATTGAGGAAGATGATGAGGAGGTAGGAGGATGAGGACGTTTTCCTTGGGCTTTGTACACTCTCTTATCACTTAGTGGGACAAAGGTGTGTGGAATGAGAGAGTAGTCAAGGCGAAGTCCGTTTGGAGTTGGTGGAATGGGAGAGATGAACCTAAAGAGACGGGTCAAGAGCATTCCATACGGCATAACCGTTGTGCCATGCACGGGAATGTCGGCCATTCTCTTGGCCATGTAGTAGGCAAGGTTGAAGGGTTGCCTAACGGACAAAGAGTAGAGCATGTAGCAAAGGCAAAGATTTATATGATCTCGGTTTCCTATGGTGCTAATGATATTTGTTCTAAGGACTTCCTCCCATTTCTTGAATTGGGGCTTGAGTTCATTCATTTCCATTCCATATGGGTCCTTATCGACCTCATTTCCCGAATGGGTTCTCCTAGTGTTGGTTGTCCTAACAAAGAGGTGGTCACGAAGTACATCTTTTGACACAAGAGGGGTGTCATAAGGATGGATGCGGTCATGGAGGGTGTCAAGAGTTGAGAGGGAGTGCAAGTCGGAGTAGATGCAAGTACCATGGTTTGGGACACATAGGATTTGAGCAAACTCCTCAAGAGTGAAGGAGTATTGATGACTACTAGCCCTAAAGTTAATAGACATTTGACAATAATCATCCGTGGAGAGAGTGACAGATGCATAGAATTCTAGAATGAACCTAGGACAAATAGGCTCGTTGATTTCCAAAAGACACTCAAAGTTGATTGTGGCAAATTCGGTGTAGAGGTTTGTGCCTTCTAGGAAGGACGGGTCAATGGTTCTACCCTCATGGACATAATGTTTTTCTAAGGCTTTAAAAACATCGACTTGGTTTGGGGTAAGGCCTTTGGTTTTGTGATGGTTGGGTAGGTACTTAATGGTGTCCTTGTGGTCGTAGTGGGTTAGAGGAGGCATGTTGATTCCTAGAAAAACAAAATTTCATATTTTAGTCTAAGTAAATGACTATTATAATGTGGATGTTCTAGTGTGTGCCTATATGAAAACAATGTGGAGGTGCGGTTATCTTGAATCATTTTGATGCTTCAAAAATGTTTTATAATGCAAGTTTTGTTATAAAACAAAAGATAACCCAAACGCTCCTAGTTCAATGTAGCTTCGTTTGAATGTACCCGAAAATACATATTGGTTATGTATTCCCTTTAGCATTCAAGAGACATTATGCAAATGATGTTTTAAACATAACGTTTTGATTTTGTATTCTCAATGTGAGAAGAAAAAAATATTTGTCCTATTTGTGAGAAATTTTTGGAAAAATTTGTCATGAGGTGTTTTAGCAAACATGTTTACACTTAGTAAGAATGAAATTCCTAACTATGGGGAACATGATTAGTTTTGTTAAACACCTAATTTCATGCATGAGTTTCTCAAATTAATGCATAACCCCAAGTTTGTTTTTGTGCAAAAAATAGAATTCCTAGACTCAGATCAGGATTGTAATCAAGTTCAGAATACTTACAATGATGATTGATTTGCATTGTGAGTGAAAGGAAGACCAAGAAATCGCAGGTTTGAATGGATGGTAAAGTGAATAGTAACAGTTTGGAAGTGGTGGTATGAGATAATGGGTGTTTGGTTTAATATAAACAAAAATATTGATTCTGCAGGTCGGTGGATACGGCGGACCCTTGAATAGGGTTCCGTCCGTTGTGTCTGAGGGTTCCACCGACCCTGCTGAGAAAAAGAGTTATGGATTTGTTTTTATTTTTGTGATTTTTGTCTAATATCCAGAACTATAACGTAGGTTCCATGAGTCCTAAGCCTTAAAAGGTTCACGTTTAAGGGGTTTTGTGAGAATGTCGGCTATGTTGTCTTCAGAAGAAACTTTCTCAATTGAGATATTTCCTTTTTGAACATTGTCACGAAGGAAATGATGACGGATTTCAATATGTTTGGTACGAGCGTGTTGAACCGGGTTTTTGCTAAGATCAATGGCACCTTTGTTGTCACAAAGAATTGTGATGTCGTTAAGTTGAATTTCGTAGTCGACAAGAGCTTGCTTCATCCAAAGAGCTTGTTGACATGCCTTTCCGGCCGAAACGTACTCGGCTTCCGTTGTTGAGATAGCAAGAGCCGTTTGCTTCTTAGAGAACCATGAGGTGAGAAAATGTCCAACAAAAGTACAAATACCACTTGTACTTTTTCTATCAACATAGTCACCGGCATGATCCGACTCGGCATACACTATGGTGTCTATTCCCGTTCCTTTGGGATACCATAAACCTAAATGTGTAGTGCCCTTAATATACCTAAAAATCCTTTTAACGGCTTCGAGATGAGTAGTCTTAGGATCTTCTTGAAAACGAGCACATAGACAAACACTAAACATAATGTCGGGTCTACTAGCCTTTAGGTAAAGTAGACTACCAATCATACCTCTATATTTAGTGCTATCTACGGATTCACTTTCCTCATCCTTGGTGAGTTTAGTTTCCGTGGACATGGGTGTTTTGATTGGTTTCGAATCTTCTAATCCAAATTTCTTAAGCATGTCCTTAATATATTTAGATTGGCTAAAGAAGATACCATCTTCTAGTTGTTTAATTTGGAGTCCTAGGAAAAAGTTGAGTTCTCCCATCATACTCATTTCAAACTCGTCATGCATGATTTTTGAGAAATTCACACATAATTCTTGACAAGTTGATCCGAATATAATGTCATCAACATAGATTTGGACTATGATAATATGTGAATCTTTCTTCTTAGTGAAGAGAGTATTATCAACTAAGCCCATGGTATACTTATGGTCAACTAGGAAGGTTTTAAGTCGATCATACCATGCTTTTGGAGCTTGCTTAAGTCCGTAAAGAGCCTTTTTAAGTTTGTAAACATGATTTGGTTTTTCTAAATCGATGAAACCCGGTGGTTGAGCAACATACACTTCTTCATTTATAACTCCGTTTAGAAATGCACTTTTGAAGTCTATTTGAAAGAGTTTAAAATTGTGTGCACATGCATATGCAA
Organism: Artemisia argyi; assembly: GCA_030686995.1. Taxonomy (NCBI): domain Eukaryota; kingdom Viridiplantae; phylum Streptophyta; class Magnoliopsida; order Asterales; family Asteraceae; genus Artemisia; species Artemisia argyi. Next base: position 31,405 of record JARVZY010010589.1, on the reverse strand, counting down.
GTAAGATTCTAATTGACTCGAGCCTAGCAACCGGAGCAAAAGTTTCATCATAGTCAATGCCTTCTTGTTGGTTATATCCTTGTGCAACTAGCCTAGCTTTGTTTCTAGACACAATTCCATTTTCATCCATTTTATTACGAAAGACCCATTTTGTTCCAATTATAGTTTGACTCTTTGGTTGAGGAACTAATGTCCATACATCATTCCTAACAAATTGGTTTAACTCTTCTTGCATTGCAATTACCCAAGACTCATCTTTAATGGCTTCATTAATGTTTTTTGGTTCAATGGTTGACACGAAACAAAAGTAGTTGCTTTCATTTTGAATTTTTGACCTTAGTGTTCTTTCGTTAATGTTGCCTATGACACCATCTAATGGATGACTTTTAGATTCTTTGACATTGACAAGTTCTTTGTTTAATAGTTCATCTTCCTTGTCATTACCTAAAATCTCTTGACTTTCTATTACTTGGCTTTCAACTAAGTCATCATCTACCAAAGGTGATGTCTTAGAGGGAGGTGGACTCTCGTCAAATGTTACATTCAACGATTCCTCGACTCTTAAGGTTTCTTTGTTCAAAACAATGTAAGCTTTACTATTTTGTGAATATCCAACAAATACACCTTCATAAGACTTTGGGTCAAATTTGGTGAGATAATCCTTGGTGTTAAGAATGAAACATTTACTCCCAAACACTCTAAAGTATCCTAATGTAGGCTTTTTACCTTTATATAGTTCATAAGGAGTTTTATTCAAAAATGGTCTAATTAAGACTCGATTTAAAATGTACGTTGATGTGTCAACGGCATTACACCAAAACTTTTGTGGAATGTTTTGTTCATTAAGCATTGTTCTACTCATCTCTTGCAATGTCCGGTTTTTACGTTCTACTACACCATTAGATTGAGGGGTACGTGGAGCCGAAAAGTTATGAGTAATACCATTAATATCACAAAAGTTTCCAAATTGAAATTCATTATCAAATTCACGACCGTGATCCGTTCTAATAGACACAATATTAGACCCTACTTGATTTTGAATTTTCTTACTTAGAATCTCAAATTTATCAAAGGCTTCATTTTTACTGTTCAAAAATTTTGTCCAAGTATATCTTGAGTAATCATCGACTATGACCAAAGTGTAGAAGTTACCTCCATAACTTTGTATAGCGGATGGACCAAATAAATCCATATGCAAAAGTTCTAGACACCTAGATGTAGAAACCAAGTTTTTAGCCTTATGGCTACTATGGACTTGTTTACCGACTTTGCAAGCATCACAAAAGTGTTGGTCATATTTCAACTTAGGTAGGTTTCGAACTAAGTCTTTGGAGGAGAGATTATGAATTAGTCTCATGTTAGCGTGTCCTAAACGTCTATGCCATAAAGTTGAAGATTCATCTAATGAGGTAAGACAAAGTTTGTCTCTAGATGTTGGATCCATCTTCATGACGTATACGTTGTTCTTAAGAACACCTTTAGCTATAGTTATACCATCTTTAAGTATTTTACTTCCGTTTTCACTAAAAAGGACATTATACTTATTACGACAAAGTTGACTAATACTAAGAAGATTAAAACCTAAGTTATCAACATGAGCTACATCATCTATAGAAAGGGAGTCATGAGAGATTGTACCTTTTCCGATGATTTTGCTCTTAGCTTTACTACCAAACGTAACATTACCTCCATCACATTTGTGATAAGTAGAAAAGAGGCTTTTGTTACCCGTCATGTGCCTTGAACAACTGCTATCTTTAATCCATTCATCCGGTTCCAAACAAACTTTGAGGTACACCTCATTTGAGTCGTGAGCCATGAGAGCAATATCATCATTCTTTGGCTCATCGTCATCTCCTTCATAGTCACTCCAAGCACCACCCACAAAAGCTTGTTGAGGTTTGCTTTTGGGTGGTTTTGGACATTCTCCTACTAGATGACTTGTGTCTCCACACCTATAGCATTTCCTTTCTACCTTTCCTTTCCTATCATCACGATCTTTTCGGAAAGTTTTCTTGTCATCTTTAGGTTGCCTTACAAACTTCCCTCTTCTACAAAAGAACTTCTTGAAGTCTCTAACGGCCATAGCATATTCCTCATCATCACTATCCGAAGTAGATTCTTCATCATCACTTGATTGGACTCTAGCTTTCAAGGCAATGGACTTAACTTTTTCTTTCTTGCCTCTAACTAGTTCCGAATCTTTTTCCATTACCATTTCATGAACTTTGAGGTTTCCAATTAGCTCGTCAAGTGACATGCTTGAAAGATCCTTGGATTCTTCAATTGCCGTCACTTTTGCTCTCCACTTCGGATGGAGTGCTCTAAGAAATTTCCTGACAAAATTCTTACTACAAAAAGATTCATCAAGTGCTTTAAGTGAAGTAATAATAGTGTTAAACCTAGCAAATGCATTATCAATAATCTCATCTTCGGAAATAACAAATTCTTCATATTGTTGAACAAGAAGATCAATTTGTTATCTTTAACTTGTAAGTTTCCTTGATGAGTGACCATTAAAGATTGCCAAATATATTTGGCGGTTTTACACATAAAGACTCTTTCATATTCTTTCTCAGGCAAAGCATTGTAAAGCATCATTTTAGCTTCATTATTTTTAGCAATCAATTTCTTTTGATCATCATCTTTAATATTAGTAACTATATTATCACCATGAATGATTATATACCATAAATCTATATCTTTAGATTTCACGTAAGTTTCAAAACGGTTTTTCCAATATATAAAACCATTTGCTTCAAAAAGTGGTGGTCTTTGCATAGATTGCCATTCTTTGTAATTTTCAAAATCCATGGATCGTTTCAAGTTTTAAAACACAATATATTTTAAAAGCTTGAGTAACGTAGCTCTTGATGCCAATTGTGGAAAACTAGAAGGGGGGTTGAATAGTTTACCGGCTAAAATCTTTTTAACTTGTTTAATTAGCTTTGAAACTTTCCGTTTGATCAAAGATATATACACAAACACAATATATAACATGCAAGTAAATGAAAGAAACGATCAAACCACAACACGAGTATTTATCGTGGTTCGGCTACAAGGACTCTTTTTCCTTGCCCTACGTCCACGCCCCGAGTATCCAACTCAAGAGTTTCTTTCACTAGTCAACAAGCTCCTTTCACCGGCGGAGAAAACCTTATACGTCGCTTATACACGTTTACCGACACTAAGCTAGATGTCGAGTTCTTTTACAAGGGTACAACCACTCCCGTTAGTTCTTTTACAAGGGCACAACAACTCCCGTCACACTTTGTATTTTGAGGACTAAAATACTAACCGATCACTACTAAAAATACACAATCAAATGAAGTGTAAACTACACAAGTCTACACAATGCTAAGCTAACAAGTCTTGCAACGTTGTGTTGAATACTTGTAACTTTTTATGAACTCGTGAATCTCTTTGCTACAAAAAGAAACTTCACATATGAAATGTTAAAGGGTTAGATCAAAGAATGAATGAATGTGTGAAAATATAATGTAGAGTGATAAGCCAAAAATCAAACTTGTGGCTTAGTATTTGATAACGCTCAAAATTAACATATTTTTAGTCGCGTTATTGTTTGTTTTATGTGTGGAAATTGGTCATATTTATATATATTTGTTACTTAATCGTGGAAAAGTGTTTATGCATGCAAATATAGCCAAAAGCAGGTAAAAATGATTAAAAGATGTAGAAATGAAGTGGACATGCATTTTTGGAGAGTTTCAAGAAAGATCAAGGAAGAAAGAAACGTTGCATGGACAAAAGGATTTGATAAAGACAAGTTTTCTACACGAAATTATCAAGGAAATATCAAGTTCTAATGGACAAAGTCATGCCACGAAGAAAAATAATGTATGCAACGTAAAACGACAAAGAAAAGACAAAGAAAGAATGTTCAGACAATCTCCAACCGATCGGATGCAAATCGCATCCGATTCGGCTGGAAACGTGCCAGAAGAATGACCATCCGATCGGATGGTGAGAAACCGATCGGATGGGGTTGACTGAAGTTACAAGTTTGCATTTATGGACGTATTTACTTCCCATAATCATGTGTGGCTGATCATTTCTGCTTATTAACTATTGAGGGACGTTTTTACTTGAAGGATAAGTGTCATTATGCTATATAATGACTACTTAGGGTCTAGAATTACTTGTACCACCAAAATCTAACTTAGCATTACACCAAATCTTGTTAGTTTATCTTATATTGCCTGAAAGTTTACTAAGTGTTGTAAAAACGTCCGGAAGTGTTGAGTTAAAGTCTCAAGCATTGGTTCGAGTGTGGAGTTGTTTACTTACGTTAGTGAGCAATTGGAGGAGTGTGGTTGCTAAAGTTCCACAAGTTTATTCATTGTAATTCTCAAGACTAGGTACACCTTGATACTTATAATGAACAATTGTTACTTTGAGTTTTATGAAAGTTTTCTTATTTACTTGTGTTTTAATATGATTGCTATGGAGTAATTTGTGATATACTTGTGTATATGATGTGATTGGTTAATGGAGTATTCTTTTATGAAAAAGGTGATGCATGAAAACATATCTATTTTATGAGTTTGTTGAAATAACGTTTTTTCTTACTTAATTTGTTGGTAAAAACAATCTTTTGAAAAATAGGTCCGAAAGGAATTTCAACTTGTTTTTATTCCAAAATATTAATTTACCAAATTAGTATGGAATAAGATGCTTGACAACCATCTTATTTACTTGTTAAAATGGATTTGAGACGATTTCATCACGGAAAAAGGACCAAAAGGATTCGTAGGAATTCATAAGAAAAGAATTGATTTTCAAAACAACCATGTGATTATAGGATTGTCATACTAATTTGATATGTCCAAAAGGAGTCATTTAGGTGATAGAATTCTTAGTGGTAGTTAAAACATGACATACATCATAGATTGTATAACTACTCATTTTTAGTTGCGCATCATAGCAAGTTTTACACCAAACTTTGTACTCAAATTGTCATAATACTCCTAATGACCAATCAAGGAATTATACACAAGTATATGTTTTGTTTTTACTTGAGTTTCTTTTAAATATATATTTTACATAAATTTGGATTGACAACCCTTATTTAACAAACGTTTTTCGTATTACTAAAACAACCAAATCCCTTGGGACGATCTCGACTTACCCACCTTTATTACACCGGACGAGTATACTTGCTCGTATGTGCTAAAGAATAATCGGATAATTCGTATTTATAAATTTTAAAACTTGTACTAATAAAACGCCCATCAAGTTTTTGGCGCCGCTGTCGAGGATTTGATTAATTTTTTCTTAGTTTTTAGTAATAAAATTGTTTTTAATTTGTGAAATTTTAAAGTTTTTAAAGTAAAAAAAAAAAAAAAAAAAAAAAAAAAAAAAAAAAAAAAAAAAAAAATTGGTTTTTGACCAACCGAATCGGATGGATGTCCATCCAATCGGTGGGTGGTCTCGGTAAATTTTCTAGGATTCTGTTTTTATTTATTTAATGTTTATTTTTCTGTTTTTAATTAATTAGTTTTAATGATCATATAATTAATGTTAGTTATTAGTAGTTATAAGTTGTCATAATGAGTCATTTTAATATTTTTAGTAGTTTTAATTTTAGGTAATGATTTAGTAGTTTTTAATATCTTTAATATCATAATTACTGTTTTATTAAATCTTAGTTTTAAAAAAAAAAATATTTTCAGAAAACTCCAACCGATTCGGTTGCGGGTTCCAACCGATCGATTGGAGGAGGTAAAATTGTGTCATCCAATCGGATGGAGTTCAAACCGATCGGATGGAGGTCTCGGTAAAATTTTTAACATTTTAAATCTTTAGATTATTTTCAATTCTAAGTGTTTTAGTTAGTTAATTTACTTGTTTTTATTTCATATTAAGAGTTATTTGATTACAACTAACCCTCATGCTAATGATTTGGATTTTTTTTTTTTTTTTTGTGATGGTTATGTTATAGTTAGTAATTGCTTAAGTTGAAATGGAGAGTTTGAGTCAGATTTCTGCGTATTTGAAAGATTTGGCAGATATGTTCAAGGATTCCGGTGATTCCTTGGAAAAGTTAGAGAGCATGTTGGAAAAAGCTAAGTTGGATTTAGAAGGAGAAGAGGTTGTTGGTGACAATGTGTCTTATTTGCCACATGAAATGTGTTACCCAAAGAAGGAGAAGGAAAGGAAAGTTGTTGTTTTCACAAGAGCACCACCTAAGGAATATGATGCTCCACATATGAAGTATTCTACACCTTGTGCGGTGGAAGGAGTTAAAGTGTGGGATGCGGAATTGAATATGGAATATGGAGACAATTACATTTCGGAAGAAGTGCTTGACAAGCTTGGTTTTGTTAGGCTTGATTATGGAAGTTATGGAAGAAAGGAAGTGAAAGGAGTTACGGTGAATATTCATGGTCACATCTTCAAAGTTGATTTTGTGGTTTTGGAATATACTAATGCCGATGAACCGGAAGTTATCTTTGGTAGAGATTTTCTAGTGAATACCAAGTGTACATTGGATTTGTTAGGAATACGAATATTCGTATGAAGATTCGGTCACTCCAAGTGTAACCTAGCATAGTATAGCTCGTGATATCTATCTTAATTAGTTTAATGGTTGTTTAGATTTAGTTAGTATTTGTGGAGTCGGGTCGGGTCTTCACCCACTGTCAGCCCGCTCCGCAGCCTTTTTCAGAAGGCGTTTCTAGTGTAAGTATAAATACCCTTTCCCACCCAAGGGAAAGAGTTGGACCTTCATTTGCAATCTAACCATTCAACAAGTTTTCACATACAAGGCTCCCACCTCTCTCTTCTCATTCTCTCTCTAACATCTCACTAGAAATTACATCTTTAATCATTTCAAATCACTTAACCATCCATGTTCATATATTAGAGTATATTACAATTGGTATCAAGAGCCTTGGTTCTATCCTAGGATTCATGGTATGCTCGAATTTTTAGTATGGTTTGTGGTTTTAGGGTGGTTCGACTTATTCTAGTGGTTTTCACTCGAATTTGATCTTGTTAGGTGTTTATCTCGACATTCTTCTTGTACTTTCTTGTTTATTAGTTGTGTAGACACCTTGTTGTAACCTTGGTTTAGTCATTTCATCACTTGGGTGGACATTGGTGGCATTTCGAGTACCTTTTCTTGCCAGCGAGTTGGTATCTCTTGGTAGAGAGTTGGCAGTTGTGTGTAGCGAGTTGAGCTTAGAGATTTGGCGGTTTGCTATTTTGGGACATACGGACAAATCGCTACGATAGTGACACTTTTGTCTCATCCCTAGCGAGTTGTCAGGTTTAGAGTGTAGCGAGTTGGCATTGGCGAGTTGATCAGTTAGCGTTTTGCCTGATAGCGAGTTGGTATATAGCGAGTTGAGGCTTCAGCGATTTGAGTTTAGCGAGTTGTGCTGTCAGTGGTTTGTCAGATTAGCGACTTGTACATTAGCGAGTTGTCACATTAGCGAGTTGTTACGCTAGAGTGTTGACACATTCCAGCGAGTTGGTTCCTGTTCAGCGAGTTGGTTATAGTATTAGCGAATTGTTGATCAAACTTGTGTAAGTTGTGTTACTAAGCCTAATCTACTCACCTCATCATGACAAGCACTCAATCTAATACTATTCTGAGTTCAACTGGACTGTCTCAAAACTCTGATGGAGGTGTTGAATGCTTCAAGCTTTTTTACACTCACATTGAAAGACTCTTTGAAAAATCAAGCTACTCAGGAGGGTATCAACGTGCTTTTGTGACTCTCTTTGGACATGACATTGAATCATTCACAGTCACCATGAATCTGTACTTAGATCAATTACAACGACAAATTAACAAAGCTGACTTCTCTGGTAACAGTTGTACGGCTACATTGGAGGTGATCCTTAAGCAATTCCAAGCATTCATTGACTCAAGATTCACAATGGAATATGACCATGACTCTCATATGACGAGTAGATGGTTTGTTGATCACACTGGATTAGATGTGGATGCCTTCAGAGTCACTTTACTTCAGATTTCGGCGAATGTCAAGAAGTTTATCAAGGAACGTACACACCTCACATCTACTAGTGAGACTGCTACTGCTGAATGTACTTTCATTGAATCTCCTGATACCCTCTCTACACATGAGGAGTATGCGTCACATCAACAGGTCACAGGACGACATCCTGCCTCAGAGGTTCATGCTTTTAACTGCGACAAGGATCCTGATCAGGATTTACCCATCTATGATTCGTGTCCACTGGAAGAGACTGATAATAAAATCACGTCTAATTCAATCTACACGAATTCTGTTTGGGAAAATTGTGATCAGGATACTACAGTGGGTGATGTGTCAAATCCTTTGGTTTCAAACAAACTCACAAAATCAAATGAAACGGTTGATATGCACATTTTTAAAGAATTGTCTAACAGATTTTCTCAATTAGAAAAGCACTGCATTTCTCTTGAAATTGCAATGCAACAAAATGAAGAACAATCTTTAATCAACCAACCACGCAAGTATTCAGAACTACCTGAACTTCGCGAATATTTCATGATTAACGAGTTAAAAGCTCAAATTGAAACCAAGGATCAGACAATCAACCGCCTCAAGCAACATATTAATGTTATGAATGCCATGTATAGTAACCATAAGGTCAATGCCACACACAACATCAACACTGACTCAAATAATCATGCTGAGCTGGTACACAAGGTAAAAGTGTTGCAGAACGAAAATGAATCTTTGAAAAGACACAGAAAAATTCTTAATGAGTTTATCAAAGATGAGAAATCTAAAACTATTGCATACACAATGTCTTTGATAGCACAAAATCATGAAGCCAATGCTAAACTTCAGAAGAAAAACCTCGAGATTACCACATTAAAACATGAATTGTGCAAACTAAACATAAAAAATGTGAACACTAAGTTTGATAATTCTTCCACTGTGCAAGCACCTTTGAACCAGTCACATAGAAAACCCAGATCTACTAGGCAATTGTCTGCTTTTCGTTCTAATAGATCCAAGGTTAACATATCTAGGTGTGTTCCTCAAACTGATACTAAACAAGAATTATTAAAACCAGTCACTTCACAACGTCATCATAAGGGTATGTCACTTCACAAGAATCCCATCAGGAAAGACAAACATCTCATTGGAAGGTCAGATGATAAGCACTTCAAAACTTGCCTTAAGTGGGTTCCTACCGGTAGAATCTTTAAGATGATTGGGTGTAGTTGGACACCAATGAGAGTTATGGAAAACCCCAATGGTTACGGTGTGACCACCACTGCATGGGACTCTAATAACACTAACACATATCAAAACAAGCACTATTGTCATGTTGGTGTAGGGTCTTCTGGTCTATATGCAGGATCCCCATCTGAGAACCTCAAAGTTTGGCGACCTAAATGCCCTCTCTATACAGAAACAGGAATTCAGGCAATCAGATGAGGTTGAACAGTGCATGATGACTCCTGGTTACTCTCTTATCAGGACTCGGACTTCAGCAATGGTGATGTGTATGAACGATTGTACGTGTTCACTCGGTACCTTTGTACATATATATATATATATATATATATATATATATATATATATATATATATATATATATATATATATATATATATATATATATATATGTATATACTAATAAATGTAGTAATAGGTTACTTATAAACCCTTGTGGTTTCACAATTTTTGCATTGGCATGTCTTTTGGCATCGATAACATTTACGATCCTAGAAATGTCATTCAATAATGGCACGGGTTCTTAAATGAAGTTCGAACAGAAGTTGAAAACCTGCCATCACGGCTTGCTATTATCTCTGATAGCAACCCACTCTTTCACTTATTACTCATGCATCTTTCATTCAATCAACAACCTCTATGGTCATTGATTGAGGGGGAGAGTAGTTTTTCGGTAATCTGCATGGTTGTCGTATGCATTTGTGGTGTTAATATCTGGTCATGATTTAATGGTTGTCGTATGCATCTGTGGTGTTAATACTTGTAGTGTTAATATATCTAGTCATGATTTAATGGTTGTCGTATGCATCTGTGGTGTTAATACTTGTAGTGTTAATATATCTAGTCATGATTTAATTACTCGAATATGGTTAATTGAGTCGTTTGCAAGTAGAGGGGCTGACTGGTCATTTGTTGTAAGTTATGTGGTATACTTTTAAGTAGAGGGTCTGTTTTGTCTATTAGTGAAAGTTAATAGGGGGATATATATATTTGTGTTATAGCGAGTTGTGGTTGTCTCCGTATTTTTTCAAACCGCTGCCCCCCCTCGTGCGTCTCTTTGATCCTCCCTCGTGTTGCTCTTTCAGGTTTTAATCTTAATCTTGCATTATAATCATCACCTGGTCATGCTTCACTTGTCTTAACAGTTGCCTTAATTATATCTAGGTCGTTCCCCCTTCCTACGATTGGTGATTGTTGTGTGAGTTGTACGGTGTTTTAATTGTTCAGACGGTATGATTCTATCTCACATGTTGCCCCTTGATTATCTGTGCGTGTATGTATTCGTTGCAATTTTGCTCCATATTGTGCCTCTCGACTCATTTGTGTTGTGTTGTGGGTGATAATGTTGTCATTATTGTGATGAATAAGTCTGTTAGTATGATTATGTGATGTTTCAGTTTGCTAGATTATTAGCGTAGGTGGTATCTTGATTGGGTATAGTGTATGTTCGTCATGGCGAGTTGGTATATGTTCTTGGTAGCGAGTTGATGAGAATGTCTTAGTAGCGTGTTGATAAGATTTCTTGGTAGCGAGTTGAGGTGATATAATTTCTGGTAGCGAGTTGACCAACATTCATTGTGGCGAGTTGACATAATTTCTTGGTAGCGAGTTGATCTAATATCTGGTAGCGAGTTGATCTAATTTCTAGTAGCGAGTTGACCAATGCTTGTTATAGCGAGTTGGTGCAATATCTTGGTAGCGTGTTGATGAGGTCACTAGGTAGCGAGTTGATCAAAATACTGATAGCGTGTTGACTGTCTCATCAGTATAGCGAGTTGATCAATGATCACTATAGCGAGTTGTTGAGACTTCTAGATAGCGAGTTGATATGATTTCGTGGTAGAGAGTTGGACCAATTCAGGATAGCCAGCTGACCATCTATCCTATTAGCGAGTTAATGCAATACTGATAGCGTGTTGACTTCTATTCTTATTATCGAGATGATCAGTATTCATGAGTAGAGAGTTGACCATATGTCGTGTCAGCTAGTTGCTTCATAAATTGCGTGTTGATTGATACTTATGCTAGCATGTTAACTAGGGTCTGTTTTTCTTTCCTTTTGGTTGTTTGCTAGTTGAGGATTAGCTCCTAAGTGCGGGGTGTCTTGAATCTTGTGCTGCTATCTGTGGTCTTACCCATATTTGTCTCATTGTTGTGTGGATATACATGTTATGATTATGCTGCACTTAATGGATATGTGGTACTTAGTGGCATATCTGTGTCTTGTGTCTCACGTGTCGTCTATCTGGGATGTGTGCTTAATTTTCTTCAATCATTGTATGCACGACTTACAAGTCTCATCCCATGCTCAGCTGCTCTCTGTTGTCACTATTTGAGAATCCCGTACTGATGTCCCCTCTAACCACTAACTATATATGTGTGTCCATTGTGGTCTGTTATTGTGGTTGTGCAGAGAGATGGCAGATGCTAATGTTCCTACCGAGTTGGAGTCAGTTACACCACCTCCCACTCGCACAGATGATGAGATACTGCCACACAGTGAATGGGTATCTATTGGAAAGAGTAATCTATACATTGACATTGATAAACCTCAGAACAATCCCACCTACAAGATTTCCGTGGATATCCTGAAAAACACATCTTTCTTCAAGGCATTCACGGTTTCCTCATCGATTCCATCCATTTATATCCAACAATTCTGGAACACCATGACTCATAACAAGGAAAACAACACTTATCGGTGTCAACTCGATGAACAATGGTTCGAAATAAACAAAGAAACGCTCAGGAATGCTCTCCAAATCAACCCAGTCGTTCCAAACAAACCTTTCTCATCCCCACCAAACCCTGAAGCCCTCCTACAGTTTGTGAATGATCTAGGGTACCCTAATGAGGTCACCACACTTTCATCCATGTCCACTAATGAAATGTTCCAACCCTGGAGAGTCCTTATCACGCTTATCAACTTATGTCTCACTGGGAAGACATCTGGACATGAGAGACTGCGTGCCCCTGCACTGCAAATACTGTGGGGTATTGTGAAAGGGAAAGATATTAACTTCGCTGAACGTATATGGGAGGAATTTGCTCACTCCATTAATACCTTCTTAGATGACAAGATGAAGCTGGAGGCTCACAAAGAAAGCAAAAAATGGAAATCAAAGTCTCTAATTCCTAGTATCAGATTCACTAAGCTGATCATACTTCATCTACAACAACGTCACAATCTACACCCTAGGCCTGAATCCTCAGTGCACCTGGCATCCGATGAACACTGTGTGGGTAACCTCAAGTTTGTTGCTAAGGGGACGGATCATGAAGTGTTTGGAATGGATATACCCGAAGTTCTTGTCTCCAACAATATCCTTGAAGCACCTTATTACAAGAGCTATCTGAACAAAATTGCTTTGTATCGCAAACAATCCACCGTCAAGACCACCACAAGCAAAGTTACATCTAAGAAACGCAAAGATGTCTCAACCACTGAGATGGCATCTGGTGGCACAAAGAAACACAAAAGAACCAAAACTATCAGCAAACCCGGGTCCAAGAAACCTAAGAAAGCTAAAGCTACAGTTTTAGATGAACACCCACATGAAATCCTGTCCCCAACTGAAGCTGCTGATATTCAAAGGGCTGTCGAGGAGAGTCTCAAAACCAGTGAGACACATCCTGGTCCACCATTGACAGGTGTCAGCATTAATGAGCCGGTACCTGAGAAGCTTAAGCAACTACCAGATACTGTCAGGAAAGGAAAGAGTGTTGTTACTGAAGAACAAGCTGCACACACACTCCTTCATATTTCATCACCTGCTTCAAAAATTAAAGAACCTCGGTACGAATTCAAGAAACGATCCCCGGAATCATCTAAACCTGAAGTGGTTTCCTCTGAAGATACACTAGAGCAACTACAGAGCCATGAACCTCTCATCGAATCCAGTGACTCTGAATCTGATCTCAATGTTTCTAAGAAGGAAGATAAGACACCTGTCACTACCACCAGGGATACATCTCCCAGGGACTTGCCTCCACCAGAATTTGAACCCTCCACTGAACCCCACTCGACACTGCAAGATGACTTTGTTGCATCTATCTACCCTGTGGTTCAAGAGAATCTTAAGATGAAATCCGACGAACAAAAGCTGACTGTTGAACCCGACACGTCGACATGAACTCTCTCCTCATACAAACAGTTAGATCATGATTACACTTTTGGGGATCACGATGCAGATGACAATCCTGAAGGGAAGGAGGCCTCTAAACCTACCAATGAGAGCGAAGTCATCTCTATGGTAGATGTTCCCATTGTACAGTATGTGTCTACTATACCTACAGTGACCATGCCGAATCCCACCTCTGCTGCAGACATTACCACCATCCCACCTTGTACGATTGAGAACCTGTTTACTCAAGTTGTTAAGGCATTATCTACTGCTGAAAAAGCGAATGTTGAAATTCTAGACATCAAATCTACACTTGAGAAGCATCGGGATGTTCTTAAAGATCTTCAAAAGCTCAATCTGCATCAAGTCATCCATCACCAAGCGTCTAGAATCTCTAATCTCTAGCTGATCAACGTTGATACTTTGGTGCGTGAAGCAGTTGAAGAACAGGTGTCCTTTGTTGTTAAAAGGACCATGGATGCACCACTCAAAGCACGATTCAAAGACTTATCCACATATGACATGAAAGATCTGCTACAGCAACGAATATTTGAAACAGATCATCACAAGGAACATGTGGCTCACCAACAGTTGTATGAGTCACTAGAAAGGTCTATGAAGATTGATGACGCCAATGAGCTGGAACAAAACTTGGCTGAAGAACGAATGAGAAAGAAACGTAAGCAAAGCATCCCTAAACCACCATCAGAGGATCCTCCTCATCCACCTCCTCCTCCTCCACCTTCAGGATCCACTGGAGCACCTGGGTTGTCTGGTGGTGCAAGTACTCTCCAATCTATGCAGCCACCTCAAGCACCACAACCTCCCTCTCAGAAGGATCAACCTGACTCCACCACTGAATCGGGTCAACCCAAGTCTTCCCAACATGCCATTTACAAAGCATGGACTACTACAGAAACCCGACGTATACCTTCTGTCTCTGTAGAACATGATTTGGGTTATGATTCTGGTTCCCCTCATGAAGACCCCTCGTCTGCTGAAGAGGTGGATGATGACAATGAAGACAAGGTTCCTCACGAATCAAAAAGGGATCAATGGTGGAAGTCGTTCACACGAAGAGATGGGTCTCCATCCACCCCTGTAAAAGTTACGGATGATGTCATCAGCACATGGTGGAAACACAATGAAGTTGAACAAGAGTCTCTTTCACCTGAGCCGGAATGGATGATCACCTCTGACAATCAATCTGTTCCTGATAACAACTGGGCATATGCTGTAGTAGATAACTTTGTCCCTCCTCCCTCTAATTCCCTACTTGCTCAGACAAGAGATATGGGTACTTTCATCCAATGGTACTGTAAGCAACAAGGAATATCCAAACTTACCACAAAGGATCTAGAGGGCCCCGCTTACGAGATTGTCAAAGCTTTCCATCCTGATATTGTACATCTACAATATCAAATGGAAGAATGCCACAAGATGCTTACTGATAAAGTTGAAGATAACATCCTTGATTACAACCACGGTAAACCACTCCCTCTTGGAGGGTCTCCAGGTCGTCTCATACTCCAAGCCGACTTCTTCTTCAACAATGACCTTGAGTGTCTGCGCTCTGGCAACAAAATAACACTATCCATCAACAAGATGAAAGCTGCGCGCTACACTAACGTTGGTTTGGAACAAATGGTGCCAGATACAATGTGGTGTGATGAAGAGTGCAAGTATGATGTTGCAGCATCCTTTGGTATCTCTCACTGGTGGTACAGAAAGCGTAAATTCTACATCGCAAGACACACAGCTGCTGGTGACCCCAAAGCTGCTTACTCTAGAAGAAAGATTCTAAGTGTCATTCATGTTGAAATTTTTCCTACCTGTGGATACAATTACTTGAAAAGGATTGTTCTTAGAAGATCACGTTATTGGGAGCATGTCATATCCGAGGGTGACTTTAAGTATCTTCATCCTAATGACTTTGAAGATCTTTTCCTGCTTCATCTCCAAGGAAAACTGGATCACCTTCCTGCCCTTGAAAGAAGAACACTTGTATCCGCAGTCACTCAATGGATTCGTGGGCTAGTCATCAGACAAAGAGTGAAAGATTTCCAGCTTGGGATTGAAAGTTATCAGACTCACCTCAATCTCAATAGACCTCGATGGGAAGCCAGGGACTTGGAATTCAAGAGAGATTACTCGATCGTTGAGTCACCTAGAGCAGTGGTCTTCACTGACTGCTTCAACACTCGAATGCTCATGAGACTTGACGAAATCCATCATTTCAGTGATGGAATGCTTACACAAGTAGAAGCTGCTCTGGATGTCAGGGATAAAGAATACCGAATTGCTAAGGATGTGAAGTACACTACCTTCTGGACAGCTGAGATGTTCCAAAGAAACAAGCACTTTCTTCACGCCATCAGGAAACTCTTGCTTGAAAGACGAATTTTCCGAAGTTTGGAATGCTTTGTTGTTGGAAGAATTTATGAAGGAGACTACAGGCTAATGGAACGTACCATCTAATCCTGTGTCAGTTCATTATGTAACATTTGGTACAATGTTGGTCTGTAACTATATAATCATGTGAACTTATGTGTGTGGTTGATGAGGCGAAAAATGATCCGTTTTTAGGGGGTCATTTAAGCCCGAATCCGACTTTATTTGATCAAATATTGCCCTAAATCGTTCCTTTTGTGATTTTAGGTACTTTGGGAGAGAAATCTGGAAAAGGAAGCAATTCGGACGTTTTTGGAGCATAAAAGTGAAGAAAACGCCAAAGTCTTAATTTTCCATGCTGGGAACAGTAGGTGACGGCGTCAAGAGCAAAACCTTGACGGCGTCAAGAGCAAATTTCATGAAAATCCATGACGATCCAGAGAAGATTTGACGGCGTCACATAGGAAGGGCGTCAAGAGTAAATGAGTCATGACGGCCTGGAAACATATAAGTCTTGACGGCGTCAGAAGTAGATCTAGGCAGTCCGAGAAGAGTTTTGGCGGCGAGGTGACGGCGTCACATGTTTCCTCTTGACGCCGTCAAACCCATTTTTCTATATATAGTTTTCTAATTTTTCACATTAAGGGAGAGAAGTTTTGGAGAAACCCTAAGTACGATTTTGGTGCAACTTTTACAGGTTTTTCAAGGGTTCCAAACCCTTGATACTTTGCATTGTAATTGAGATAAGTGTTCTTCTAATTCAATCAATATGTCTATGTGTTGGTTGTCTATATCTTGTTCTTGTCTCAATTCCATTATGCTAGGCTAGATCTCTTTTGTGTTTGCTTAGATCTAATGAAACCTAGATATTGATTATGTGTTGATTACTTGTTTATTCTTGTCTTGGATGAATGATTTATATGTTAGGCTTAAGAAAACTGACAGATCTCCAAATGGTAACATGCTTGAACGTCTTAAGAAACATGAACCGAGGCGTACTAGGTCTTTATTGGTTGTATTTAATGCATGAGCCACTGTTTACAATCCCTATAGTTGTGCTGGGCATGGTGTAGGAGGAGATAAGAGCTCATACAATTGGGGAGTTATGTATGCCACCCCATGAATGGTATTAAGGAATACGATCCGTCATCCATGCAATTATAACAAGTAATTAACATGTAAAAGATATCTAGGGAGTAGTGAAATCTAAGTAAACACATTTTCTCCAATTACTGCTCACAACCTTAGTATAATTAGTTTAATTTCATTTCTAGTATTTTATTTTGATTGCATCTTAGTTTTGGGTTAGTTGAATAGCAACTAATTCCGCCCACTCTTCCAAAACCCGAGATTTTTACTTGCTTTCCATAAAATATAAAAACACAAAAATAATCATCCCTCACCTTTAGAACTAGTATTTAGGCTTTCTAATCCTAGCAACACTATTCCTAAGCTGAACGATCAATCCCCCGGTACTTGTCACTATACTATACTACAACGATCAGGTACACTGCCTGGTGGGGGTTGTAAGCTTCTCGAGATCCCTCGAGAGGTAAAGCCTGTTGCGATTGCCACGCATCAAGTTTTTGGCGCCGCTGCCGGGGAATAGTTATTGTCTAGGTTAGAATTTCTTTTTATTAGGTCTACTTGCTAGATTCCTTTCTAGTAAGATTTTATTTTTATTTTTAGGTTTTCTTTAGTCTATCTTATTTCTTCGTGCCTTTGTCCGTAACTCTTTACCATCCGACATCATGGAAGGTGGTAACATCTTTGAACCCGTCATCTCACCACAACAAAACCCACCATTAGAACCCCTTAGGCCCCGAACCTTAGGAGAGTATTCCCGACCTAGCCACCAAGGCTACCGAAACACCATTGAGCTCACCGGAGCCAATGTGACCCCCTTGCGATCCGACACCATCCGGTTGGTGCAAAGCGGATGTGCATTCCATGGACTTCGTTCCGAAGATCCAAACCAACATCTTAAGGACTTTCTCAAAATCGTAGACTCCATAGACCTAGATGTTGAAACTAGAGAGACTACCCGTTTACGCCTATTCCAATTCTCTCTACGGGATCAAGCTAGTCAATGGCTTGAGCGTTTACCCGCGGGATCCATCACCACATGGGATGATCTCACCACTCGTTTTCTTGCTCAATTTTTCCCACCGGGGAGAACTACTAAGCTTAGAAATGACATCTTGATGTTCCAACAACGTCAAAATGAATCTCTTTATGAAGCATGGACTCGTTTCAAGGACTTACTCCAAAAAGTCCCTCATCATGGCATAGATCTTTGGCTCCAAGTCCAAATTTTTTATGACCATATCGACATCTCCACGAGGCGAGCCATTGACCAATCGGCCGGTGGTAAGCTACGTGATCTTAGTGCGGAACAATCATGGGAACTCATAGAAGATCTTGCTCTTTATGACAGCGAAAGTTGGAATGATCCCCGTGATTTGAACATAACGGTCAAGGCAATATCTTTGCCTTCGAACAATTCTAGCACTCCCGACCGTAGGATCATGGAACTTGAGCACCAAGTCAAGTTTCTCATGAAATCTTACGAAGCTCCGAAGCCTTCAAGCCAAGTGAACAAAATCACTTCTTCATGCGAATTATGTAGTGGTCCCCATGACACTCGTGATTGTGTGGAACTCCCCGGAACAGCTTTTGCGAACTACGCATCCACGCGTACCGACGAAGCGGGAGATAAGTGTTACACTTTCAAGCCCGAGCCAAACACTTACGGTGATTCATACAACCCCTCTTGGAAAAATCACCCAAACCTTAGGTGGAAACAAAATCAACCCAATTCTTCCAACCCGCCTAATCGTTACCAACCAAACGGTTCACCATCCAACCGTACTTTCAACAAAAATCCTTCTAACAACTATGGTAGTACCAACAATCTTAAAGGATTGATGTCAAAGTTCATGGCATCTCAAGAAGCTCGCATAGCTAGGTTTGAAACCGAATTCAACCAACAACAAACAGAGATGACCAACAAGATTGACAACTTGTTGAAAGCCCTCAACAACCAAGCATTAATCACACCTAGGAAAGATACTAGGGACACCAATAGTGGAATCCAAATTAAGGATCCCTCATCATCCAAACATGTCCACTTTGTCAATGTTGTCACCATTAAGCCGATAGATAGGGAGATAGAAGAGAGTGACAAGGATGAAGTTAGAGTAGAGGCCGAGATTAAGGATGAGAGTAGGGAAGTTAAGGTTAACAAGAAAGAGGAGTTAGAGGAGGTAGAGCCTATAGAAAAATACTTTGATAAGTTGCCCACCGAGGAAGAACGGGAGTACCATAAGGATCTATTCGATAGTCCCGAGAGACCATATATCTTCGGCACACCCCTTATCAAAATAGGAGACCCCTCTAACATTAGCATCCCATGCAATATCGGGCACATGCATATATGGAAAGCTTACATCGACCCTAGATCACCCGTTAACATCATGACTAGGACTTATTACAATTGGGTAATGAAGAAGCAACTTAACTTTAGGATGATGCCCAACAAGAATCTGATAAGTAATTTTGCGGGAAGGGTGAAGGGATTACATGTGATTATAGGGAATCTCACCTATGAAATCGATTTTATGATAGTGGAAGACATTCGTCCGGTGATAGATGCTTACCTAAGCCAAATAGTATTCGGAAAACCATTTGTTGAAGCCACTAGGATGAGTTATGATCCGACTTTAGGGATAGTTAGATTTAAGGAAGAGAACGATGAGGTTGCCTATCAAATGCCCTACAAGATTGAACAATACCGCCTTCTCTCTAATTTTGAAAAAGAACACAAGCAAGCGGCTTATTATAGGAATGAGGAGGATAGACGTAGAGGAGTAGAATATGTAAAGAATAGGATGCTTGGTTTCTATAAAGAATGTTTACAACTAGGTCCGGAATACAAAACTGGTTTAGAAGACGACCTAGAGAGTGGAACCAATGATGAAATCACGTAGTAACCCATGACCTTGAGTCTAGCTACAAGACTCGTAAATAAAGAAAAGCGTTTCTTGGGAGGCAACCCATGTTTTGTGTGATTTTATTTGTTTTTTTGTTATTTGCTTCCGTATGCATGTTGTATTTTTATTGTTGGTAGATCATGTTTCTAAACTAAATGAGTGGAAATACTTTACTTTGATGTTTTGGCCTAGTCTTAACTCCACCTAGAAGTATTTTTGCAAAAGATAAGTGTAAGGGGAAACCCCAAATATGTTTTTAAGAAACAAACCGATCATGATTCTCCACAATATTAAATGAGCATGTATATTCGTATTTGTTAGAGTCAAATTCTTGTATTGAGTCATAATGAAGTTTTGCAGGATTTTCCAGGAAGTAAGACCAAGTTTTTCCAGAAATTTTCCGGAAACTTAACATAAGAATTTCTGCAGGTCCATTCTGACGGCGTCAGAGTTTTACTCTTGACGGCGTCAGGAGTTAAAAATCTGGAAATTTTACCGGTTTTGTTTTTCTACCGGAGTCTTATGGTTTTTGTGAATTATTAAGTTTTATAATCTCTAGGAGATCTGCAAACTTCATTCCACAAGCATTATATCTTATCTTGTTTTCTAGGATTTAGAAACTTATATAGGATGCCGCCCGATTTTACGTGAGGTTGTCTTGTCTATTTTGTCAGGTTTTACAGGTTATGTATGACAAGGAGATGATTTATATTCTGGAAGGGAAGCTTTGATTGTTCATTTTCTTGAAGGAAGATTTAACCTGGCCATCCTATTATCCATACCGAGCGAATCAGGGGAGTACTTGATTTCATTCTCTTTACTTTTTCACTTTTACATTCTTTACTTGAACATTGGGGACAATATTCATCTTAAGTGTAAGGGGAGGGTAAAAAGATGATACCTTACATATGCACTTTCGCTTGAGTTTGTTTTGTTTGATGGTAGATGTGTAATAAAACTATGAGAAATACTTGTTAGTGCAATTTTAGCACCAAATTTAAATTTTTTTACAACATTTAGGAGTGAAACTTTAGCCATAGCAAGCGTCTCATGGATAGGAGATTGTATGACTAGCACATAACCGTATATTCAGAAAAATTTTCCACCCAAATATGTGAGGTTCGCCTTTAGATTTGATAGGAAAAGCATTTACTATTAGTGCTTATGAGTGTACCGGTAGCATTTAGATTCTAGAACTTGCGTTAGTGATGCATCCCTAGACCGCTAGTGAGACTACATTCGTGTAGTAGGATTTACTACATGATAAGAGGCATTAGGATCACCCTTGTGTTAAACCCGTATTATAATTACTTGACCATTTAAGTCATATTACTTGGCTAGTTAAGTCAACTAATTTTTCCCACACCCTTAGCGTTGTACTCATTTTTAGTACACGAACCCCTAGTACACCCCTCCGAGCCTATCTTTTTGTTTCTAACTTTAAGCATTTTACTTAAAGGAAGAATTTGTTACACCCCACTTAAATGTACAACCAAATCGCCTTAGCCTTCCGTGTATGCGCTCATTTTTAATGCATTATTGTTATTTGTTAAACCCTAAGTTAACTTTCTAATTGATTACATGGTTGCTAAGTCGAGTCATATCCTTGTACATATTGTTTTGGGACGATTGGGACTCATGGGTAAGTACTTATTTATGGAGTAATGGGGAAGAACATCATTTATTACCCCCATATGTGCGTTAATCTTAAAAGTGCTCCAAGTGTTTTGATTTTCTTAATTCGAGTTATTAGATTAGTTTATTGTAAAGTATGTAAAGATTCAAGTGTAAGGAGAATGCTCAATTCCCTATGATGTATTATTTCAGATGGTAGGGTAAGAGTGTATTCTAAAAAAAAAAAAAAAAAAAAAAAAAAAAAAAAAAAAAAAAAAAAATACGGACTACCATCCCTTTTTATTCTATGTTCATTTTATGTTTTTGTTATTTTTCTTTTATTAGCTTAAGTCGAGTCTAGTCTTGGCTTAGCAACGCCATATTGTACATGTAATTAACCAAGATTGTTAACTCGCCACCAGTAAAACTTCCTTTATCCAACAAAACCGTGTATTTCATATCCCTACACCTAACGTTACAACCCTTTAAAAGACCTCTTTGATAGTTTATCCTAGGTGCTTACGCCATGTGGTGGAGGTTTGATCCTTTCCCAAGCCTATGGTAATCTATTTTGCTATGACAGGTAGTGAGAGATATCTTCCGTTTCCATATTGTAATTTATACTTTATTACACCCGAGAGATGTGAGTATCTAAACACTATTTGTAAGGTGCTTGTGTATGACCTCCGTGCTTGTCTATTGGTCTTTAGTGGAACGATTATTTGTTGTAATTACTTTTATATTAGTGTTAAATGACCCCTAACTTGTCTTTTGAGTAGAATAAAAGCTCATTTGCTTGAGGACAAGCAAATCTCAAGTGTAAGGGTATATGATGAGGCGAAAAATGATCCGTTTTTAGGGGGTCATTTAAGCCCGAATCCGACTTTATTTGATGAAATATTGCCCTAAATCGTTCCTTTTGTGATTTTAGGTACTTTGGGAGAGAAATCTGGAAAAGGAAGCAATTCGGACGTTTTTGGAGCATAAAAGTGAAGAAAACGCCAAAGTCTTAATTTTCCATGCTGGGAACAGTAGGTGACGGCGTCAAGAGCAAATTTCATGAAAATCCATGACGATCCAGAGAAGATTTGACGGCGTCACGTAGGAAGGGCGTCAAGAGTAAATGAGTCATGACGGCCTGGAAACATATAATTCTTGACGGCGTCAGAAGTAGATCTAGGCAGTCCGAGAAGAGTTTTGGCGGCGAGGTGACGGCGTCACATGTTTCCTCTTGACGCCGTCAAACCCATTTTTCTATATATAGTTTTCTAATTTTTCACATTAAGGGAGAGAAGTTTTGGAGAAACCCTAAGTACGATTTTGGTGCAACTTTTACAGGTTTTTCAAGGGTTCCAAACCCTTGATACCTTGCATTGTAATTGAGATAAGTGTTCTTCTAATTCAATCAATATGTCTATGTGTTGGTTGTCTATATCTTGTTCTTGTCTCAATTCCATTATGCTAGGCTAGATCTCTTTTGTGTTTGCTTAGATCTAATGAAACCTAGATATTGATTATGTGTTGATTACTTGTTTATTCTTGTCTTGGATGAATGATTTATATGTTAGGCTTAAGAAAACTGGCAGATCTCCAAATGGTAACATGCTTGAACGTCTTAAGAAACATGAACCGAGGCGTACTAGGTCTTTATTGGTTGTATTTAATGCATGAGCCACTGTTTACAATCCCTATAGTTGTGCTGGGCATGGTGTAGGAGGAGATAAGAGCTCATACAATTGGGGAGTTATGTATGCCACCCCATGAATGGTATTAAGGAATACGATCCGTCATCCATGCAATTATAACAAGTAATTAACATGTAAAAGATATCTAGGGAGTAGTGAAATCTAAGTAAACACATTTTCTCCAATTACTGCTCACAACCTTAGTATAATTAGTTTAATTTCATTTCTAGTATTTTATTTTGATTGCATCTTAGTTTTGGGTTAGTTGAATAGCAACTAATTCCGCCCACTCTTCCAAAACCCGAGATTTTTACTTGCTTTCCATAAAATATAAAAACACAAAAATAATCATCCCTCACCTTTTGGAACTAGTATTTAGGCTTTCTAATCCTAGCGACACTATTCCTAAGCTGAATGATCAATCCCCCGGTACTTGTCACTATACTATACTACAACGATCAGGTACACTGCCTGGTGGGGGTTGTAAGCTTCTCGAGATCCCTCGAGAGGTAAAGCCTGTTACGATTCCCACGCATCAGTGGTTGTGCTATTCATTTTGTTATCTCTCTCAATATGGTTTGCTATTACTTCAGATAGCAACCCGGTCTTAGTTTTGGGGAAAGTTCGTCGCCAAAAAGACGACTGTTCCTAACAAAGGCATGAATTACTTTATATTCGTGCCTTTCCGATCTGATGTATGCTTAAGTGCATCATTTCTGGAAAAAGAAGAGAAGTCTTCTTTACATCTCAAATACTTTTCCTTCAAAGATTCTTCGGGAAAGTATTTGCTCCAAACTTGGTGGTACCATGGTTTTTGAAGATCAAACAAACCTGAAGAGTTGTTTAAAATTTACCACTCAATCGATGCTATAAAAAATTAATGCTTTATGCAAAATGTTTAATTTTAAAATGTGTCATCGATTGAGGGGGAGAATGATTTCAAAAACTATACATCATCAAAACTATGATCTTTGTGCATAACTACAAGTGGATTAAGTGCAAGTGTTATGTGTTAGTATATGAATTTTTCATGAGTTTATCGCTAAACTCTAAATCATTTATAAACTCATCATCTCTAACACATAACATACTCCCTCAAGGTTTGAGGGGGAGCTTAAATGTCGTCTCAAAATCAGTCATTCTTAAAATATGACACATCTTTTCTCCCAAAATCTTTAAACTTATTTAAATCACTTGGGATCACAAATCTCAATTGGTTTGAAATTTTTGATCGGGGGAGAAGATGTGATTTAAATATGAAAAAAAAACTGATTAAAATGTGATGTTTTGAACCCAAACCCAAATATATGCTCTTCCCTATGTGCTAAACTCTTTTGGTATATCAATGCACATATTGAGGGGGAGCAAATGATTTGTGAAAAAGGATCCTTGCATCTTACGAGATCGAGACTCATACTTGACTCATGAATTGACGAAACACAAATGTCCTGAATCGAAAGGACTAGTCCTGGACGGGTAATAACTTCAAGCTGGTTCAACCAGTGATGTAAGCGTGTCTCGAAGAGGACTAGTTTAAGTAGAATGTACCATTTCGAGAAACCTTGGGTGAACCTGATCGGGCCGGGTAATAACTTCAAGCTAGTTTATCTAGTGATGTAAGCGTGTCTCGAATGCCCGGTCATGATCATTTAAGGTAGATCAATTCAAAAAGTGCAACTCTTCCCAACATGTGCAAATTTTCAAATCAATACATATGAGCACATGTTAAGGGGGAGCATTTGAAAATGATAAAACTCTCAATGTGTTAACAAAATGTGTTTCTCAATCATAAACACGTTGAGAGAATTTTCAATGATTTGGTGTATGGCAACATAGGATAGTCATGAAGTTATAAGGTGGCTAAGGTTAGGAAGACCGTCCTATGATCCGCTAGAGCCGGAGGGATCTACCCATGGAAAATACCAAATAGATAGTATTAGAAAGTCCATAGGTATGATTATGAAAAAAGGAGAAAATGTGAGAATGGAGAAAGAAGGGGTTGAAGAATTAAAAAGAAATGAAATGAGAAAGGGTGAAACGAAATAGCCCTCCTATTATTCAACCTTAGGGCAGAAACCGGGTTCAATTCATAATCTACTGATGGTTGCTAAGGCGACATTGGTATTGAAGACAAGACGTCATGGACCCAGTGATGCACTGCACTAAACCTTCTAGCCACTCAATTTCTCTTAAAAGAACTTGTTTCATTCTCACGGGGAACTGATGTAATCTATCGACTTATCTCTTAGAGATGGTTGATATTGAAGCAGGAGACCTCTCCCTATTCTCCGCATAGGAAAACAAAATGCACTTATTGAGTCTAGAGCCTCGAGATACATAAAAAGATCTCATAGGAACACATGCTACTTCTACCCTGGTTGGTCAACATTAAGGACACCAGTGGTAAACCTATGAGTCCTACGCAGATCTTAGCAATCTGCCAGAACATTTATGAGGGATGTTGCTTTTGTAACTCTCAGTGATTGAATAGAAATTCCTGCCAGGGTCAACATCAAACAGCCCTGAAAGCAGGTCACTTCGGTAATTCCTTATGGATTACGCTTAGTGGTCGCGGCGGTTACCAATAGTCTACAGTCGTGGAGTGAAATCCAGCGACTCACCCAGTCGTTGATTTACTTAGGTAGATCATGTAAATCCTCTCGGGGGTTTGCCGATTGGGAACGTTCTTGGTAAGGATTAGAAGGAGTCTTCACACTATGCTGTTGACAATCTCTAACTCCAAACCTATAAGTACCGGATGATTTGTTGCTAACTGTCTACTTGCAGGAATTTCTGACGGTTGCAGTTGATTGCTGAAAAGATGCTGATCCATCTACACATGCTCACACTTCGAAATCACAATCTAAGAAATCATGATCATTAATTGGGCTTCATTTATGCTTCCACAACTCTGATGCAGAAGATCATGATCCTGAAAAGTGTGAGCATGCCAACACAAAGATGTTCATATCACATGGAGACATTACTACTCACAGATGACCCTCAGATACTCATATGGATGATGAAGTTGAAGCAATTTCCAAAGATCATCCAACACATTGAAGGTGTCATCAAGAGTCTACCACTCAATGCATAAAGATCTCAACTATGAAGAATCAAAAGGCCACGAGCTATGGAGATGTCATCAAAGACTTGATTGCTTTGACTCAATATTTACTTTCTGGGGTGACCTCCCTTAGGGGGAGATTGTTAGGAATACGAATATTCGTATGAAGATTCGGTCACCCCAAGTGTAACCTAGCATAGTATAGCTCGTGGTATCTATCTTAATTAGTTTAATGGTAGTTTAGATTTAGTTAGTATTTGTGGAGTCGGGTCGGGTCTTCACCCACTGTCAGCCCGCTCCACAGCCTTTTTCAAAAGGCGTTTCTAGTGTAAGTATAAATACCCTTTCCCACCCAAGGGAAAGGGTTGGACCTTCATTTGCAATCTAACCATTCAACAAGTTTTCATATACAAGGCTCCCACCTCTCTCTTCTCATTCTCTCTCTAACATCTCACTAGAAATTACATCTTTAATCATCACAAATCACTTAACCATCCATGTTCATATATTAGAGTATATTACAGGATTTTGCAATTTGGGAGTTACGAATTAACATAAGTGATTTGGAAGAAGGAAAGAGTGTGAATGAAATGCTTGTTGATGTTTGTGAAGGAATGGAATTGATGAAGGAAGGAAGGGATGAAGTTTGTAAGATGGGCAAAGCTAACCGAAACAAAACACCATTGAACAAATTAACCCAACCCTCCACCCAAAAAGAAAAAGAAAACAAATCATCATCATCATCATCATCATCATCATCATCCAAAACACCACCAAATTCACCAAAAAGTAGCAAACCTTTAACCAAAGAGCAAAAACAAGCTATCTTGGAGAATCTTGAAGCAAAAATTAGTGAATTGATGGAAAACAAACCGGTCATTGAGGTGTTGAGAAATTATATGGAGTATAGGAAGAAATTAGATGGAGTTATGTTGGCGAAATCGAAGTTGGAAGATAATAGTTTTGATGAAGTAGAGGAGAGAAGGATAATTGAGAATGGGTTCCCAAAGAAAATGAATGATCCCGGAAATTTTGTTTTGCCGGTTAAAATTAATGGGACAACTCCTTTATATGCATTAGCCGATATGGGTTCTAGTGTGAGTATTATGCCTTATCAATTGTATCACAAGTTAGGATTAAGAGACCCTACACCTAACAATTCTAAACTCACTATGGCGGATAATTCTAAGGCAAAAGCAATGGGGGAAGTAAGAAATGTGAGAGTTCAAATTGGTTATCAAGCATTCTTGGCAAATTTTCTTGTGTTGGATGTTGCGGTTGATAAGGAACTACCTTTCTTGTTAGGTAGACCATTCTTAAGAACTTGTGGAGCTATAATAGATATGGAAAGAGGTACCATGACAATTGATGACGGAGTTCTTAAGAATACTTACTATCCAAAGCCTAGAGGGGGTAGTAATGGAGATGATAATGATGAGGACCAAGAGGAGGATTACCTTGGTTGCTTTGAGGTAGGAAGGGATGAAGATGGTAGGCCTAAGTTTGGCCCATGCACACCTAGTTTCTTTGATATTGAAGATGAAATGGAAAGAGCTCTAGCAATGGAGGCTTTCTTTAATCCATTTAAAAATAGTTTTGTGTTTAACAAATTGACAGATTTTCTTGGATCTTTACCGGTCCAATTGAAGAACTTGGAATGGGGTGCCGATGGTCATAGCATTTACAAAAGAGAAGAAGGAGATGGTGATTGGCATTGCAAATTTGATATCACATGTCCTAGCGGAAGGAATTTTACACGAAGTTTCAAAACTCAAAAGACTACTAGGAAGTTGGCGAACAAGTATCATGGAGAAGACATTCTTAGGAATGAATATTTCTATGGATGAAGAAGAATGATCACAAGAATAAAGCACATCTTGTGCTAGTTTGTTTGTTTCGTATTTTTATTTTTCATGCAATTTTATTTTATGTTTTTAGGTTTTATGCATTTCATGTTTGAATGAGACTATCTATTTATCTATCTATATTTATCTATTTATCCTTAGATTTATTTATTTAGTTTTAGTTTTTAGAGGTTAAGTTATGTTTTAGTCTTTAGATTAGAAGTAGAAGTAGATGACCAAAATTTTTGGTAGACAAAGTGTGTTTGGAATACATACAAGATAATAAGTTTTTGAGAAGACAAAGAACTACTAGCACTTGTATCAAGTTTAGTAGTAGAAAAAAACTTTGAAAAATCAATTTCATACCAAAACGAACGGATGAATTCACAACTGATCAGATGGAATTGAATATATAAACCAAAATTTTCAAAAACTCAAGAAAAACCACATACACACAATCCACCAAAAATAGGGGTTAAAAATTCGACCATAAGAAGTTGTTAGAAGGTTGCAGGAGTGATAATTAATCATCAATGGCATCAAGTCAAGTAAGTTATATCATTAATTTTGTTTAATTAGGTTTTAATTCATTGATTGAATTTTAGGATTGAATTGGGTATAATCTTTGGAGCTAGTTTATTTGCAATTGATGAATCCTAGAAGTTACATAATTGATAATTAGTGATGATAGGTTATTGTATTGTTGATTAGAGCACTAATTGGAAGATTTTAGTAGATGATGTTCTTGGTTTTTCATAGAATCATTAGGTTGATGATTGGAAATGTTAAGAATCATTGATAGGAGAGTTTGGATGTTAGAAGTACCCAAGAATGGAAGATTACAAGTTAGAAAGAAGTTCGGATTGATTGGGAAACGTTTAGGATGGATTGAGGATGAATGAAGTATACAGAAACTCCAGCCGAATCGGTTGCGAGTTGCAACCGATCGGATTGGAGTATGCCAAAAATTGCATCCGATCGGATGGACCTCAAACCGATCGGATGGACGCCTCGGAAAAATTTTTGACATTTTTGAAATTGTGTTTTCTAGTTTCTAAATTGATTGATATTAGTTTTTATACTTTTATAATAACATAATTTGAGATTTCTTTCAGGGAAATGTTGCAAAATTGGGACGAAATCAAAGAAATCCGATTGTTAACAAGTATTTGAAAAGGAACGAGAGAAAGAGAATCACTTTCAGTTTGAAACCAGAGTCTAATGATAATGTCAAGTTTTCTAATGTGCAAAACAAAGATGAGAAGAATGCATATAGGGAACGTCTTTCAAAACTTCAAGAGAGGAAGATTGCTAAGCCTAGGTTGATTGATTGGGAATTGCTTGCGGAGTATGAATGTGAGGATCAATTGAGGAGCATGATGACTATGATTTATGTGTATCCTGGTGATGGGGATAGGTTTGAAGATTATTCTTGGGAAAGAGCTTTTAGTATTCGAGAGAATGTTTACAAGGAATGGTGTTTGGAGTTCTTTTCTACGTTCTACTTTGATAGGAAGGTAAATGATGTTCTTGGGGATGTTTGTGTTTGGTTTAGATTGTGTGGTCGCGAACATGCTTTATCTTTGCCAAATTTTGCAGTTGCCCTTAGTTTGTATGAGGAGGTGAGGTTAATCATAGGTTGTTTGGACCACATTTTGTGAGTTTGGCTAGAGCTAATGATCAATACACGGGTGTTGATGCTTGTTGGAATAGAATTAGTGATCCAACTTGTCTTAGGAGAAATTCTTCTAGGATTAGGAATCCGTCGTTGAAGGTTTTACAAAAGTTGATTTCTTGGGGATTGTTGCATAGGAGCGGAAGTCAAGACAAATGTAGTCAACCGGACCTATGGGTGATGTAGTTGTTGGAGGAAGACAAGAATGGGAATGTGGCATGGATTATTGCCGAGTATCTTTCTAAGAGAGCACCGGGGATTAAGAAACAAAGTGATGTTTGTGGAGGTCATTATGTGACCGCATTAGCTAAAAATCTTGGGTATTTTAATGATAATGAGTTGAGGAAGTGTAGAGTGAGGTTGGAGAGTGAGATATGGGATGCTTTTAGTTTTGGAAAAGCATTGGATAGGAATAACAAGACTTTGGGACCTTGGACCGAACCAAGTGTGGGGGCACAATCCGGAGCTTATACGGAAGCGCCATCACAACCTCAAATGGGTAGTTTTACGGGTAATACTCAAAGTGGTTTCGATTCAGGATGGGGTGATTGGAACCGAGAGTTAAATGCTATTGAGTGTAGGGAAGTTTGGAGAGATTCAATGCAAATGAGGAATAATTACAACTATGATTATTCCATGCCTATGATCCAACATTTGGCACAAGATGCCAATTATGAGAACCATATCCTCCATACGGTAGACTTCCCGAGTATGGTAGTTCAGGTGTTAATGTGGGTGGACCAAGTTTTAATCCTGGAGGATCGAGTTATGATGTTGGAGGTTCGTCATCAAGAGCTGGAAAGAAGAAGAGACGAGTGGTGGACGAGGACGATGAAGAAGATGTTGATGAGGATGAAGAGTAAAGCGAGGACGAGTTCATTCGTTCCGATGTGAGTTATTGATGGTGACGTTTGATCACATGGATTATGGTTGGTTTTAAAAACAATTATGTGTCGAACAATTTCTATTTCTATTACCTTTAACTATTTCTCTTAGGATTTATAACGTAACTTAATTTTCTATTTATTTGGTTTAGATATGTTTTTGTTTTTGTTTGTTTGGTTGTTTCGTATATTTTGCAGGAGTTTTGTTACAGAAGCATATAGTTGATCAACGTTTGGAGTCTATAAACTCATTTGCTATTTATGGTCAAATATGCATTTTGCGTATTTAACTCCGGTATTTTCTAAAATTTTCCATTTCCTTTACTTTGAAGTTATTTTTATGACATTGAGGACAATGCAAAACTTAAGTGTGGGGGAAGGAAGAAAATAGAAAAATTACATAATTTTCAAATTTTTACTTTTCGTTTTTATTTTATTTTTTTTTTTTTTAGAGTCGTGAACTTTAGTAACTAGTAGTAGTTCACCCTTCATATTTTAGTTAAAATAAGGTTGATTTCATGGTAAATAATAATGATATTTTTGGAGAATAAATTCAAGTTTTAAAGAGCAATTCGTCTCGGAATTGATCATTTGCTAGCACAATTTTATACCTTTATTACTTTAAATTGTGAGAATTATTATTTTTTTATGTGAATAGTGTTTCTTATACTATTTACATATTTCATGATGAGTGTGCAGGTGGTTGTGTTAATTCTAGAACTTGTACTTGTTATGCATTCCGGTAAAAATCATTTTCGAATGATAAGGATATATTCATATGATAAGAGGCAAACTTAGGAATAAAACCAAATGGCCATCCGTTTACAAAATAATTTTTGCTAACCACATTGGTTAGTTACCCTCGTATTTGGAACCCATTTGTTAGCGTTCATCTTTAGCGCTAG